>JAECUM010011978.1:0-73409 GCA_016617855.1 Megalonaias nervosa
GCTTCCCATGGCTCTTTGGTTCCTACCGGACATTTACCAGGTTCTTCCTGCACTAATTATACTGGCTGCCATGTATAGCCTATATTGCAGTGAGAAATGGCGTTAAACCCCAAAAAAGAACCACCACATTAACATGTACATTTCAGATGCATTAACATGTACATTTCAGATGCATTAACATGTACATTTCAAAGTGTCAAACTGTGGTATTTTTTAATTAATTATCCTGTTCATAACAATAATAGTTTACCAAGTCTAAATTATCATGTGGAGTATTAATGCAGTCCTCATTTATTTCGAGATGTTAATGGCTTCTGACAAACAGAAATTGTGAACATGTTTTGCAAATTAAGTGACCAGTAATTCATTTTTCATAATGACAAAAGAAAGTGTTTGCCTTTGCCGCATAATTACAAAACATAGTTTTGATTTTGAAACTGAATGTACTCAATATCATCATGAACACTTGAACTTCTTGTGCAAAAAATGACTCCAAAAGAATATGAAAAATTTTCCTCATGGGGCAAGTGTAACATATCTCTTGTTTAAGGAAAAGTGAGCAGGACTCAGTAATTTGTTTTATTTTTCAAACAGAAAGCCAGAGGGAGGCCATTACAGATTAATGTCATCCAAAAGGAATGAAGAATTGGTAAAATCAAAGTGCAAGGCATGACTTTTTTGGGGTTTTTTTGCAATTAGCAGTGTCTATCTGCCTCCTGTTTGTAGCAAATGAACTTTCAGGTCTATATGAAAAACAGTCTGTAGTGAATGAGCTTTCAGGTCTATATGAAAAACAGTCTGTAGTTAATGAGCTTTCAGGTCTATATGAAAAACAGTTTGTAGTGAATGAACTTTCAGGTCTATATGAAAAACAGTTTGTAGTGAATGAGCTTTCAGGTCTATATGAAAAACAGTTTGTAGTGAATGAGCTTTCAGGTCAATATGAAAAACAGTTTGTAGCGAATGAGCTTTCAGGTCTATATGAAAAACAGTTTGTAGGGAATGAGCTTTCAGGTCTATATGAAAAACAGTTTGTAGTGAATGAGCTTTCAGGTCTATATGAAAAACAGTTTGTAGCAAATGAGCTTTCAGGTTTATATGAAAAACAGTTTGTAGGGAATGAGCTTTCAGGTCAAAAGTAGTAGTGATAGGATTTTCAAGAAATTTTGGTTCATATATATAAAAATATAAATTTTTCAAAAAGTCAAATGATCCAACATTTCAGGCATGATCATATTTAAAGACTGAAATGTAAATACTGACACATTTTACATGTGTACTGCCTTCAAGAATATTCTTTTTAAGACTGAGAAGTAAAAACTGCAACATTTCATGTGCTTTTTGTTAAAATAATAGAGGATATCTATATTTTTTTAGTAGGTATAAGGAAATATTTCATAAGTGGAAAGACGAAATTGTCACAAATGTTTCCATTTCTTGAGTGAAATATTTCCTTATAGCTACTCAAAATAAGTAGTTTTTCTTTTATGTAATTTTAGGCATAAACCTTCATTTTCCATGGATTTTCTGCTTGATTCTGTGTCAGTGTAATTAATGCCTGCATTACCACATAAACAGAAGTTCCAAAATCTTTTACAATAATTTCAGGTGAGTGGCATTTACAGATTTAGACTGTAATACATCAAATTGTGTATTTTGTCACATTAATGACTGCTTTGGTGTGAAAATGATGAGATTTTTATATTTTCCTTAGGGGTCATCCATAAAGTACGTATGGAAAAAATTGGCCAGTTTTGACCCCCTCTCCCTGCCCGTTGCACAGCATACTCTTTTGTAACCCCCCCCCCCTTCGTACGTATGCTTGTGCGTCACCCACCCACCTTTGATGCAATGGCTGGGACAACTGAACTTTGATAGATGAAATTTAACACAATCACAAAAAATAAGCAGTTTCAAGTTTTAATGTTATGTAACAGAACTTAACCAGAATGATTTTAATGCTTGAACATAAAGTAAGAAAATATTAATATTATGTTGTTGTTGTTGTTGTTATTGTTATTATTAGAACTCTTTTTTTTAATCAAGACCTTATTTAGCTGACAATATTGATCCCCTGATAGTGCAGAATGTATTTACTTAAGTCGCCCCTCCCCACATGCGAGCATATGCTTTTATCAACCTCCTCCCATACCCAACATGCAAATGTAGTTTATGGATATCCCCTTAAAACATTTTTTGCACAGACTGATACAGCAAGCAGACTGCTGTGACGGGTACTGTGGTCCAATATACTTTAGAGTGTAGCATCATTAAACAGGTTTCAATAATTACTTGTCGAGATACTGCTTTCTATTTTTGTTTACTTCTGAACTCAAGCTTGAATTTGTGTATGTACCGGTAATCCAGTTTGCAGTCTATTTCAGTAACAGACACTGTAACAGACACTGCACCCAAATTTTGATTGTCACTGAATTTGAGTTTGCAATCATCACTAATCAATGCTGGACTTCTCCATCATTTTCAGACATGAATGAGTTAAAATCACTACTTAAACAATTTTATTACTGTATGTAATCAAGATTTTCTCTTAAAAATGTGTATGGTTTGTCATGGAGTTTAACAGGTATATGATAATGCATGGCTGACAAAATATCAAATAGCAACAGGCCATGCAATTTCAATCAATGACAATAAGCATGATTTGTACACAAAACTAGTTATAAAAAAGAAGTCTGCTTTTTGTTCTTTGTTATTTTGAGGCATTCTTGATGGTGCCTTCTCACCAAATATGTTAATGTATACTAAGTGGTCACATAGGTCTAAATATGGTAATGTAAGTTTGAATAACATGCTTAATTGCAGATATACAAACAAATCTGTTGCAACGGTCACCTGAGTTTAGTGGTAACCTTGTCATAACACCCATTCTACCCTCATTTAAATGTCATGTAATCAGCGGTCACCTGTCTTTCATGGTGTTTCTTAACCAAGCAGTGACCCTGCCTTCCACAGTCACTAAAGTATATGCACAAATCAAAGTAAGCAAATTAAAATTCTTTTGTTTGATGAGCATGGCATGGTGTATATAATGGTGTATTACATGAATCGATGATTAAATGTTTCATATTTCAATTGTATTTATCGTAACCTAGTGAAACTCAAAGGTTCTGACAGAGCCAGATTCATCCAGCAGAGAGCACGTCAACGCAGTAGTCACGTTATACGAGAAAACCATTATTGACATATGCTCTATTCTTGATGAATCTGAATTTCTCCAAGTTGCTGCAACAGCGACAGGTTTCTGGCCAGTGTTCTCAGAATAATATGTTGGGAATTATGTGTCATTTCATTCTTTTACAAACAGTGTGTGACTTTAATTTAATAATTTCATATTTTTGCACTACGACAATAGAAAGGGGTTTCTTTTTTATATCACATGACTACTGGACCTCTGATGGCATTGACATGAAGGTTGTGAGACTTGAGTAGTCATGTGACTAGAAATGCAAATGGCGAGTACCATGTCAAATTTCATCAACACTGTAGTTTCCTAATGTGTCAGCAGATTCAATAAATAATGATTATAAACTCACTATTTCTCAGAAAATTAATCATTTTCCTATTGATTTCATGTAGGTATGACTTGATGTAATATCATTTAAGTTTGTTGGGCCTCCTGACAAGCGGCTACCCTATGCCATACAGTGGTGGTGATTCCAACTTTTGATAGGCAATTGACTCTGATCCTACACTCCAACATAAACGTCAAAATATCAAAACTTGGGTGGGAAGGGTCAGAGGAAACTCAGAATAAGTGCTACTAACAATTGCTTCATAAAGTTTCTTTTCATTACCTAATCATCAAAGGTAGCAAAAAAAAGCTGACTGTCTTTTGATCTCAGTGAGTTTGAGCATTTGCTAAATCCATCAATTGTTTAAAGTGTGAACACCTGTTTTCATGTCTGATCATACCAACTGCTCCCTTAAAAGTCAATATTGTATTTCACAATCACAGGTAAGCTGTCAATTAGTAATTTTATTTAGTGGCTGATTCTTCTGATAATGAGATAAAAATGTTTGTGTTTACAAGAGAGAGAGAGAGAGATGGAAGTATAAAAGAGTGCATGTACACAGTTGTAGTTTTCATAATTTTTTTGGGTTGTATTTAAAATATCAGACTGGTTTTATGAGTCATTAAATGACAAGCTGAGTCAGGTACTGATAAATGCACACATCTATTTCTCTACAGGTTAGAAGACAACACTTCTTGTCACTGGGAAATCAAAAATCCATGTAAGGATACTGTATCCTTGTGTGGAAGTTATTTTATTATATTTTGTTATTTTTCTTTTAGCTATGTAGCTGAACTAAATACATGTATCTTGGTGGCATACAACTACTACTGCTAATAATAAAACAGGCGAAATACAAATGCTATTCGGGTTATTGTACATAAATTTGTCATGAACCAAGTTTGAGAGTTAAACCTGCCTTCAGAGGTCACCTGTCTACAAAGGCCACCGTTGCTTTTTGCCATGGGGGTGCTGTTCCAGGCAGGTTTGACTTTACTCCCATAAGAGAAAAAAGTTGTTCCAAAAGTGATATCACCACTGTGGCAACAAAAATGATATTGCCACTGTGATGATATCATTTTTCTCCCACTGATACATTTCAATATCTCAGTATGAACTACATAATAATATTCTTTTAAAAGACATGTAAAAACAAAAACTGCAACATTTTACATTAGATCATTACTGAAGAATACTCTTTCTAAAAGACTGGAATGTAAATACTGTGAAATGATTATTTTTTATGGCCATTACAATTTGTGTTTTCATAGTTGCTACAAAACAATGACTTCAGAGATTCAATGATCAATCATCTTGTTTTGCAAATAATAGAACCCCTTCCCCAATCCGTGAATACAAGTTCAAACAAAATGTCGTTCCTTTCTGTCATTACAAAACCAAACAAATCTGTTAAAAAAGAAATAATTAATACACAGCAGTCCAAAAGAATACCACAAGAATAAAAGAATGAATGACTTTTTTACAGCATGAAGTTCAATTCTTTATTAATTCAACTATATATAATCCATCAGGAACAACACTGTAAAAGGTAGAGAGTCATAGAATCCTCCTAAAATACTTGGAACTCCAGCTTTTATACACATATGATACAATAACACAATATGATACAATTTGCAAGGGCCAGATACAGACTTAGAGAACCACTGTGTACCTATTCTCGCTGTTAAGAAGGTTTCTTGGTCTGGGACTTTGTGCCTCTCAGAGCAAGATCATGTCTTTTTAAAAACCAAGAAGCCCAGCCAGTTGTTCCCCGAAAGCTTGGATTTTCCTCTTGGATGAGAGACGTGGCATAATTCTGCAACATCTTCAATGTTACATATTGTCCTTGTTCCCGCGTAGAGTGTATCCAAGATAAAATCATTACCTCCTTCTGTGGTGAATATGTCAGGGGTCGGCCACTACGAAGGAGTGACCCATTCTTTGTTCTCAGGTCTGTTGCAGAAAAATCAATTTTCATCCAACTTCCCAAAGTGCTTGGTGTAAGACTGTACTTGGCAGCTGTTGGCCTTATGCCATGCAGCTTTGCCTCCTCAACAATTTTGAATTTCTTTCCCATGTCCATTTTTTTGTACTTCCCTCTGACAACAGGAATATCTGGAAGCTGGATAACATATTTCACATCCTCAGTGTCATCGACCTCCTCCACAACAGAGTCTGAAGCAGCGGACCCAGATGAATCCTTGTCTGAAGTATTATTGTCAGTTGCACCTGCTACTCCAGGCACAGGCAGAGGGGTATTAACACCACTGGTGTGGGCAACATTTGTTACAGTTACAATGGAATTAGAACTTGTCTCTTCATCTTGCTGCAAAGGAATGTTAGCTTCTTCTGCAGGTTGAGATATTTTTGGGGCTTGAACTTGGTCTTCCTTGGGCCATCCTGGTTCTATCATCTGCTTCTCACTTTGTGGAAATTCTGAAAAATCATAATAAAAAGAAAAGAGATCAAGAAGTTATTTTCATCCTGACAGTGGAAATCTTATTCATGGGTCTGTATTTCAACACCACTGAATGAAATTTGCTGTCTGACTGGTCAAATGTCAATGTCTGACTGGTCAAAAGTCAAAATCTGACTGGTTGAAATTTCAAAATTTGTGGCAGTCAAATCTACAATAAACTCGACAATGCTGACACCATTGTTACATAAAAATATTCCATGCGACTTCACATCAAAGAGAAATACATTATCTGCTACATTTCAAAATATTTTCAAACATGTTTGAGAATGAGGATAAAAGTCTTTAAGGATTTGAGATGTTAATGGTCACTTTAATCTCACAAATATCCATTTTACTGGTTTTGCGGATGTGTTGTTGGTAAAACTCAATTTGCAATTTCAGCATCCCATATAGTTTTGTTAACTCTTATGTTTGCCTTAAATGGTTTTAGAGGCTGTGGCAACCCATGAACCCAGAAGACACACACTATATATAGAAGACAAAATACTCTTGAATGCATTGATTACATTGTTACATTTATAATATCTTGATTGTAACACAAACAAACCAAACATTTTTGCTTGCTCTTTTATTCATTTTAGGCCTATCTTTTATTGTATAAATCATTTTAGACCTTTCCTTTATTGTATAAATTATATTAGACCTTTCTTTTATTACATAAATCATATTACACCTTTCTTTTATTATGTAAATCATATCAGACCTTTCTTTTATTATATAAATCATATTACACCTTTCTTTTATTATATAAATCATATCAGACCTTTCTTTTATTATATAAATCATATTACACCTTTCTTTTATTATATAAATCATATTACACCTTTCTTTTATTATATAAATCATATCAGACCTTTCTTTTATTATATAAATCATATTAGACTTTTCCTTTATTGTATAAATCATATCAGACCTTTCTTTTATTATATAAATCATATCAGACCTTTCTTTTATTATATAAATCATATTAGACTTTTCCTTTATTATATAAATCATATATAAATCATATCAGACCTTTCTTTTATTATATAAATCATATTAGACTTTTCCTTTATTGTATAAATTATATTAGACCTTTCTTTTATTATATAAACCATATTAGACCTTTCTTTTATAATATAAATTATATTAGACCTTTCCTTGAATATATAAATCGTAACAGACCGTTCCATTTTTATATAAATCATATTAGACCTTTCTTTTATCAAATAAATCAAATTAGACCTTTCATTAATTATATATATTATATCAGACCTTACCCTTATTGTATAAATGCAGCACGAGATTGGCATATTACTTTTCTGACAGTGATACTGGACCCAATCTCTATTAAGGAAAATACAGACCATTCAAAATTTCAAAAGCACTAACAAGCCCTAGTATGGAAATTACAGACCATTCTAACTACTATTCAAAAGCACTAACAAGCCCAAGTATGGAAAATACAGACCATTCTAACAACCATTCAAAAACTCTAACAAGCCCTAGTATGGAAAATACAGACCATTCTAACAATCATTCAAAAGTGCTAACAAGCCCTAGTATGGAAATTAAAGACCATTCTAACTACCATTCAAAAGCGCTAACAAGCCCAAGTATGGAAAATACAAACCATTCTAACAACCATTCAAAAGCACTACGAAGCCCTAGTATGGAAAATACAGATCATTCTAACAATCATTCAAAAGCACTAACAAGCTCTAGCATGGAAAATATAGACCATTCTAACAACCATTCAAACTAACAAGCCCTAGAATGGAAGTTAAAGACTATTCTAACTACCATTCAAAAGCACTAACAAGCCATGGTTTCATCGTTTAAATATATGATTAATACTTGTTTCAAAGTAAGAGACCAAAAATTTTTTTTAAACGACAAAAACATTTCCTTGTAATTACTAAACATATTTTTTTTTAAAAATAAAATCCAGTATTTACATGAACATTTGTACTGCTGGTGCAATAAATAATTCTTGCGATTTTCCTCACTGGGCAAGTGTAACATACTGTTTATAGAAAAGGGGTTTCAGGTTGAATAATTTGTTGGTTTTTTTTCTCTCAAAGCAGAAAGCTATAGTGAAGCCATTACAGTTTAATATTATTCCAATGGTCAAGAATGGGTACAATAAAGGTGCTAACATGAATTTCCTTCTTTCCAATTACCTTGGGCTATCTGCCTTTTGTTAGTTGTGAATAAGCCTTCAGATTTGTATGAATAATTGTTCTAAAAGTGATAACAAGATTTTCAAGAGGACCATGTTGGTGGTCAGATCCTAAATATCATAAGTATTTAAATGAAAACCTCATTGTCAATGCAACCGTGCATTCAATAAAAGTAACAATAATAAGATCTTCAAAATGGTCACTTTGGTGGCCATATTCACCATCAAAGTGGTATCATTTTTAAAAAAAAAAAATGAGTTGATCTTAGTATAAAACTTTGATGACTTTCCAGTAAGTAGTTCAGGAGGAGTAGCAATGACAAACATCTGCTAATTAATACTGCTAATTAATACTATATGACACAGGATGGTTGTAGTACACAGTGAAATGTGTGTGTGTGAGATTTGGATTTTTAACGTAGCTTTAACAATTTTTCAACAGTGAAATGCATATTCTTAATATTTATGTCAAATTACATATAAGACCATAATAACAAATCTGGTGAACAAATAACCTGTACAGTTCTCTCTCTCTCTCTCTCATATATTTTAGACTTCTCTATTCCTCTAATCCACAGTGTAGCTACCCACTAATGCACATAAAATAATAAAAATATGAGTTTCCAAATATTAAATTGATACCAGTACATTGTTTGATAACATGTCATTCAATATCAACAATCCATTTTTATTACATGTTGCCTAAATGTGAAGTACAAATTTAGACAACTGCAATCACTGATGGAATAGTAAATAAAAAATTAATCTTGAAATTCATTGAATATGTCATTTGTCTCCCCGCTCTAGGAATAGTAAATAAAAAATTAATCTTGAAATTCATTGAATATATCATTTGTCTCCCTGCTCTAGGAATAGTAAATAAAAAATTAATCTTGAAATTCATTGAATTTGTCTCCCTGCTCTATTTTACATATATAGTTTGATTAAAATAAAATGTCTACTGGAAATGACATTTCTGAACCTTCTGAAGTTTGACCACTGCCTCCAACTTCCAGGAGTGCCAGGAGAGTAAGAAAACATCTATTGTACATGGCTACCGCACTAAAAAGTAAAAATCAAGTTTAAGTTCCGCTAAGTGGTTTACAAGGAATAAAGGTCACAGACTAACTAATGCACAGATTGCAGTTTATCAAAAATCTTCCACTCTGAATCAATGGAATAACAAAGGTTTAGAGAATATCTTTATGAGCAAGTCAATAAATCCCTACAAATTACTCATCGATTCTTTGATTGTTTCCATTACAGTTCTATTTGTGTTTAATTAGTACAGAAACCTGAGAATGCCTGCACTGAAACTTACTTCCCACCTCAAAATAACATGAAAGTAAAGAAACTTAAGATTGCCTGTTTCAAAGCTTACTTCCCACCTCGAAATAACATGCAAGTACAGAATCTTAAGATTGCCTGTTTCAAAGCTTACTTCCCACCTCGAAATAACATGAAAGTAAAGAAACTTAAGGCTGCCTGTTTCAAAGCTTACTTCTAACCTCGAAATAACATGAAAGTAAAGAAACTTAAGATTGCCTGTATCAAAGCTAACTTCCCACCTCAAAATAACATGATTATTCTATTACGACATCATTAATATGTTCTGTCACTGATAATCTTACTGTATCATATTGCTATGAACTCTTGGACAAATTTGTCAGAAAATTATGTTTTTGGGACTTGTCTCTTATGAAGCGACGAAAAATAAAATTTCTTATACATATTTAATAATTACTATTAAAGAAAATGATAAAATCAGTAGAAAGTATGCAAGACCTTTGGAAATCTTTAGTAATTTAGAACGTACAATATATTGACCACACAAGCTTTCTGTTATGGAAAACCGATGTGATCTCACTATATTGACCATACAGGCTTCATGTAATGGAAGATTGGTGTGATCTCAACATATTGACCACACAGGCTCTATGTTATAGAAAACCAATGTGAGCTCACTATATCGATCACACAGGCTTTCTGTTATGCAGAACCAATGTGATCTCAATATATCGACCACACAGGCTTTCTGTTATCGAAAATTGATGTGATCTCAGTATATGAACCACACAGGCTTTATGTTATGGAAAACCAACATGAGCACACTATATCGATCACAAGGGCTCTGTTATGGAGAACTCATGTGATCTCAAAAACTGTTATACTGTCTAAATTCACTCACGAACATAATCTTCTCTTTGTGTACATGATAAATACAAAACACTGCATATATGTTTTGTTCCAGGTCAACAGAAAGAACAAGCCTAAGGCCATCAGGTTGAGATGTATTCAAAAGACATATGAAATGAGTTCTTTCCTCTGACTTGAAAGACAACATGAATGCAGCTTTTGTATTATTAAGTACCCCATCTTTGACCTTTAGAAATACTTTTAGCTTTACTGAATGAATGACATTCAAAATGAATTAGAATTTATAAATAAATATTTATGTGTGGACTTCAAAGAAGACACTTAAGTAGCTTGAATCTGAGAATGTGATAGAGAAATATGGATTGAAATATGGCTTGAATAGCCTTGTCAAGCATGTAGGATTAAATAAAAGAAGTCTATGATCTTCAATCTACAAATATGATAAATTGTTCAATACTACTTCATCTATAATTTACAAACAATTAGTGACAGATTATTTTTCTATGTATGTTACTTTGTGATAGATATTCAACAAAGAGTAGTGCAAGAAAAGACATAGCAACTAATATGTTTTGAAGTGATTCTGAAAAATTTCAATTTCCAAAATGTTAAATAATCTAACATTTCACATGTGATCATCCTTAAAGAATTTTCCTTTACTACTGAAAATTCCCTATTTTCATGATGTATTCATTTCTGTGGTTACTACAAAGCATAAATTCAGTAACCCAATGACCAATTACCTTTTGTACAAGCAACAGGGCTCCTTCCCCAACCAATGAATGTAAATATGAATGAAAATGTCCTTTTTATTTTATTTTTTACAAACTAAACCACAAAAATTTTTAACCCAGAAAATAATCTGATTCACAGCAATCCAAAATAATTATACATGAATGAATGAATGAATGAATGAATTTGGCACATATAATGTATTAAGGCCTAAGTAGAGAATTGTAGAATTCTCCTAAAGTACTAGGTACCTCTGTGTGTCTTTTCCTCTAACTTTTCATTTAGTTTCTGGGACTGGGACCTTCTACCTCTCAGTATGAGTCCATGTCTCTTGAAAAATAATGATACCCATCCACGTGATCCCCGAAAGTTTGGGTTTTCCTCCTGAATTACAGTTGTAGCATAATTTTGCAACATCTTCATTGTTACATGCTGTCTTTGTTCCCGCATAGAGAGTATCCAAGACAAAATCATTACCTCTTTCTGTGGGGAATATGTCAGGGGTCGACGGTTTCCAATAAGTGACCCTTTCTTTGTCCTTTTAACTCTGCTGGAAAAATCAGCTTTGATCCAATTTCCCACAGTGCTTTTTCCAATGCGATACTTGGCAGCTGTTGGCCTTATACCATGCAGCTTAGCATCCTCAGCAATTTTTTTTTTCTCTTCAATGTTGATTTTGTTGATCTTCCTTCTGATTACAGGAACATCTGAAAGGTGGGTAACATCGCTCACATCCTCAGGATTGTGTACAGCAGATTCTGAGGCACTACCAGCATCAGCAGACCCAGACAAATCCTCCTGTGGTTTATTAGTTGTTTCACCTGCTACTCCAAACATAGGCACAGATACACCAGTACTACTGGTGTGGGCAACATTTGTTACAGTTACAATGGAACCAGAACTTGCCTCTTTGTCTTGCTGCAAAAGGGTGTTGGCAACATCAGTTGCATACTGGATTGTTTTGGGGTCATTGCCTTCGTCTTTCCTTGGCCTCCCAGGTCCTCTTTTTGGCTTTTCAGTTGGTAACAATTCTGAAACATTTTTAAAAATACAAATCAAGAAGTTATTTTCGTCCTGAAGGCAGAAGTCTCATTCTTTAAGTCTGTATTCTAACACACAACTGAATGTAACAAGCTTTCTGAATGGTCAAGAGTCAAAATTCTGGCAGTAAAATATACGAGCTGTCAGACATATGGATGCCATTGAAACCTCTGGACACTATGTAAAGTCATACCAAAGAGAAATACATATTCTGCTATATACAACAAATTTACAAAAGTATGTTATAACAGAAACAAGAATCTTGTGTTTGAGAATTCAAGATGTTAATGGTAATGTTTCAACTGCAAATATTCCGCTGATGCATTGTCAGTAAAATTCGTCTGCATCAGTAACACCATCATTAATGCAACAGTAACACCATCATTAAAGCTACAGTAACACCGACATTAATGCCCTTGAATGCAATAACCTTCTCCTCAAAAAATTATCTATCTTTTAAGAGTTTTCATTTTAAATTTTAATCTACTGCAAGTCCATTGTACAAATGTTTCAACATCCAATGCATTCTTGATAGCTTGTAAGTTGTTATAAGTGGTTTCTGAGGTGATGGCAAAGCACAGATCTGGAGGACACTATACAGGAACCCAAATACCACTGAATGCATTTATGATATTCGCAATATAACATACTGACCATAGCACAATCAAGAGCCAAACATATGGATCCCAATCTCCAAACCATAAAGAATATTGTCAGGACACTGGAAATGGTGCAAGTTAAGTCATATTAGACATTTCATTTAAGCAACAGAGTGGCATTTCACTGAGAGCATTGCCAACAGTGTTGGGATCATAAGAGTTTAGATATAATGCTAAACTTGTTTGCTGAAGTGTTTGCAAATTAGATACTGCATGAATATATTATACTGCATGGATATGTCATACTGTATAGATATAATGGTACATGTCATACTGCATTGATATGTCATACTGCATGGGTATGCCATACTCTATGGATGTTACATGTCAAACTGCATGGATATGTTATACTGTATGGATATAATGGTGTATGTCAAACTGAATGGATGTTATACAGCATGGATATGTTATACTGTATGGATATGTCATAATACATGGATATGTCATACTGTATAGATATAATGGTATATGTCAAACTGCATGGATATGTCATACTGTATGGATATAATGGTAAATGTCAAACTGCATGGATATGTCATAGTCTATGGATATGTCATAGTGCATGGATATGTCATACAGTTGAGGTATGTAAGACATCACATGAGAATCATTATATTCTTAACTATTTTCCTACTTAAATTGGATATCATATTTCCAGTCAGCTCAATTGCACCATCCTTCATCACAGGCATCTGGAGTTTGGATTTCTGGCAGAGGTTATGTGTCAGCTAATTGCAACAACTGGTTGATATTTGAAGAAATCAGAAGCAAATAGGCTTCAGTGTCTATGGTGTTCAATATTCTTACTGCAAAAGATTGCTTAAAGTACAGGGCCCCAGCTGCAGAGTGGTCTGAAGTGCTCACCTTTAGCGATCACTGCCATCTCACCTGTCTGCATGGATTTGAGTCTTCCCATGGGTCAGTGGTTCTTCCTCCACCAGTTATACTGTGTATAGCCTATCATGTGTTGAAAAATGGCATTAAGCCCACAACAACAACTGCTTCAAGTAAAATTGATGGGAAAACTTTCTTTGAATCAGCTGCTAACACCTGAACATGCTTGATTTATGGCAAGTTCTGGTCATTAAGCAAGCAATATTTGAGAAAAGTATGCAGTTTTCATCTTGAAACAAGCCACATTTTAAGAAAAGTATGCAGTTTTGGAAAGTAACCAAGTAATATTTAAAGAACAGTATGCAGTTTTGGCCTGTAACCAAGTATTATTTTGAGAGAAGTATGCAGTTTGGGTCCTTAACCATGCATATTTTGAGAAAAGTATGTAGTTTGGGCCTTTAATCAAGAAATAGTTTTAGAAACGTATGCAGTCTGGACCTTCAACCGTGCAATATTTTCAGAAAAGTATGCAGTTTGGGCTTTAATCAAGAAATATTTTGAGAAAAGTATGCAGTTTGGGCCTTCAACTAGGGGTGAAACGGTACACTTGTGCCAAGTATCGATACGATTCACGATACACAGCCTGTGATACAATACATATCGATACACATATGAACTTGATGGTCTTTCTATCTTTGGAAGGTAGGTGGTGCCCTTTCATGTATATTGACATTCTGGTCCTATTTCCAGTATGCAGACTACAGAGAGATATATAGTTATCATATATTTATATGCAATTCTCACTGGTGAGAAGATAACAACAATACTTTCAAACAGACTACCTGCTGGTTGCAGTGAGTTTTATCTAACGTTGTATGCCATTTAATGGTGGCTCCATTTAGCTCCCTCTGTTCTGTACAACATGAATGATATGAAAACATCTTATTGCCAATTTCGTGTCTTAGTTACTCGTGGAAGACATTATAATGTTATCCTCAAAACAGAAGAAATAATGCAATTTCCTCGTGCAAAGAAAGTTTCATCTAGAACAAATTTGGGCATGGGAATAACGTTGAATACCAACAAAATCTATCACATTTTATATTCCAGCGGATGCAAAAGACTGTTGCAGCCACACATACATGTATTTGTTAGTGAAAAAGGGAAGCTAATGACACACCCAGTTCTATTCTACAATTTTTTTAACTTACACAAGGTGATAAACTTGAGCAGTTTGAAATCTGCCCCATCGCTCATTCTATGCTAATTTCATTTATTCCATCAGAAACTTCATTCACTGGTTAAATATCTCTGCAAAAAAAGAGAAATTCCAAATTTGTTCCCCATGTACAATTTAAGGAGAGATGATGACAAATTTTATCTTAAGGGAGACCTCCCTCTTTATCAAAACAAAAAGGAGGGGGAGGAAGAAATGGTCATAGGTCAATATTTATCTAAACTTCAATATCTGTCTCTCTTTCTAACTGATCCACATTCTTACAGCTCTACTGAAATCAACATCTTTGAAAGATGTCACCTCTAGCTGTGTAAGTATTAATCTGTTAATTATTTCTGAGCATACTCTGCTCCTTTTCTTTGTATCAATATTGTTCTGAGCTGCTTTCTGAAGGGCATATACATAGCTAGCTTTGTCAACTTGAATATGTTTGGAAACTGATCTTTGTGACTGATATGTACAATTTACCAGAACTCAGATATTATCTTTTGCATACATCTGCTCCAAAATAGGATTTTTCACTAACATAAACTTCCTTTGTTAAATCAGTAGTTTACTGACTACTATGCCAAATTTCTTATCTGTTCCATAATGCTGTATAAGGGTATTGAGTCCATCAATGCTTGTGCAGACAGAGGTATTAAAATAAATATATTTACTTCTTAACTTCTTTTTTTTACCCTTATTTTATTCGGTGTATCTTAACCCTGATATGGATACATGCATATTGTTTTCTAGCATATGATCCACAGGGCAAAACTGATTAATAAAAAAATGAAAATTGCATTATACTTTTAAATTATCTGTATTTTAATTAGGCTCAGTATTCTGCCCTTTGAACATTTAATTTCAAAATTCTACTGAAAGGGTCATGCTGTTGTTCTTTTTTGTCCATCCAGCATGAACATGTGACTCATATTTAACATCATTTTGGGCTCAAAATCACTCACTGGTATCTCCTTTAACACTTTCTCAGCCCCAATAATCTGATATACTTCATAACTTCAAAAATTATTAACATCATCACTATCATCAGCAAGTATTTGCTTAATGAAATTGTAATGAACTACACCAGGAAGCAGACATTTTGAGTTTACTAGGTAGTCTGTATTTTAAACATGCATTTGTGAAACTTTCTTCATGAATGGGTTCAAACTAAGCCATAATGCTTATTCATGGGCACAATGTACTAATCAAATTTAGTTTCACAACCATTCATGTTGTGCTTGAAGAACCCAGATGTGGAACAGTTGCTATCCAAAAAACAAACGGCGCGACAAGAACAGTTAAATAAAAATTGTTTCAGATGGGCCTTTAATCAAGAAATATTTTGAGAAAAGTATGCAGTTTGGTCCTTAAACCATGCGATATTTTGAAAGAAGTATGCAGTCTGGGCCTTCAACCATGTGATATGTTAAGAAATGTATGCAGTCTGGGCCTTCAATCCTGCAATATTTTGAGAAAAGTATGAAGTCTGTTTCAATGTTGACTTAGATGCTTGAGAAGCATAACTGACCATCAAGTCTGTTTCAATGTAGACTCAGATGCCTGAGAAGCATAACTATGAGAAGCATAACTAACCATCAAGTCTGTTTCAATGTAGACTCAGATGCCTGAGAAGCATAACTGACCATCAAGTCTGTTTCAATGTAGACTCAGATGCCTCAGAAGCATAACTGACCATCAAGTCTGTTTCAATGCAGACTCAGATGCCTGAGAAGCATAACTGACCATCAAGTCTGTTTCAATGCAGACTCAGATGCCTGAGAAGCATAACTGACCATCAAGTCTGTTTCAATGCAGACTCAGATGCCTGAGAAGCATAACTGACCATCAATTCTGTTTCAATGCAGACTCAGATGCCTGAGAAGCATAACTGACCATCAAGTCTGTTTCAATGCAGACTCAGATGCCTGAGAAGCATAACTGACAATCAAGTCTGTTTCAATGCAGACTCAGATGCCTGAGAAGCATAACTGACCATCAAGTCTGTTTCAATGCAGACTCAGATGCCTGAGAAGCGTAACTAACCATCAAGTCTGTTTCAATGTAGACTCAGATGCCTGAGAAGCATAACTGACCATCAAGTCTGTTTCAATGTAGACTCAGATGCCTGAGAAGCATAACTGACCATCAAGTCTGTTTCAATGCAGACTCAGATGCCTGAGAAGCATAACTGACCATCAAGTCTGTTTCAATGCAGACTCAGATGCCTGAGAAGCATAACTGACCATCAAGTCTGTTTCAATGCAGACTCAGATGCCTGAGAAGCATAACTGACCATCAAGTCTGTTTCAATGCAGACTCAGATGCCTGAGAAGCATAACTGAGATGCCTGAGAAGCATAACTGACCATCAAGTCTGTTTCAATGCAGACTCAGATGCCTGAGAAGCATAACTAACCATCAAGTCTGTTTCAATGTAGACTCAGATGCCTGAGAAGCATAACTGACCATCAAGTCTGTTTCAATGTAGACTCAGATGCCTGAGAAGCATAACTGACCATCAAGTCTGTTTCAATGCAGACTTAGATGCTTGAGAAGCATAATTGACCATCAAGTCTGTTTCAATGCAGACTTAGATGCTTGAGAAGCATAATTGGCCATCAAGTCTGTTTCAATGTAGACTTAGATGCCTGAGAAGCATAACTGACCATCAAGTCTGTTTCAATGTAGACTCAGATGCCTGAGAAGCATAACTGGCCATCAAGCCTGTTTCAATGTAGACTCAGATGCCTGAGAAGCATAACTGACCATCAAGTCAGACTTTAAACTGATATTTTTAGAAGCTTTCAAAAAAAAAAGGACATACGTACAGTAGTCATTTACTTATCAGCTAGAGAAAGCTAATGATGCCACATGTAAGTACAGCAAAATGAATGACCATTTCTACATATGTTTAAGGGACTACCTATATATCTTTACAATGAACTTTTGGAAAGACAGAAATTACATAGTTATGGAAGGTTCCACCCTTTCTGAAAGCTAACCACATGATATGGGTGTACCTCAGGGAGCATAGAGACAGTCGACTTTCTGAAAGCTAACCACATGATATGGGTGTACCTCAGGGAGCATACAGTCAAATTTCTGAAAGCTAACCACATAATATGGGTGTACCCCAGGGAGCATACAGTCAGTCAAATTTCTAGATACAAATTAACAGTGCAGTAAAATGAATTAAATGCTGAAAATGATTGCTCTTGTACACTGACGACTTTTTGATCTACTAGAAAAGTATGCAGCTTATTTAAAATCAAATACAGCATCAGATCAGCACCACTTTCATTTAGGACCAACTTTAATATCACAGAAGATCTTTTAGTGAAAACCCTATGTTGATATGACCATCCCATAAGGAGTACTGATAACAAGATTTTGAAGATGATGGCTGTGGTTGCAATATTATGTATCAGATTGGCACCATTTTCATTTATGACCAACTACACAGCATATAAAAACTTCTGGTGAAACCTATGTCAGCATGACTTGATTAGATGGCTGCTGTGCTGTCCATATTGGATACAAGATCGGTGCCATTTTCCTTTAGGACCAACTTGATATCATAAAAAGTCTTTTGGTGAACATCCCATGTTGGTAGGACCATTCATTCAGAGGAAGTAGTGGTAAAAAGAGTTTCAAGATGGCTGCTGTGTCAGCCATATTGGCCATTGGATCAGCAACATTTTCATTTAGGACCAACCAGACATCATCTGACTTTCAAATTTAGGAGTAGCAATAACAAGATTTTCAAAATGGTGTTAAGACCTATGGTCATAAACTAACTAACAGGAAGAAGCAAAGCCAACAAGTTTGGTAAAATTTATCAAATAATTTAATTATCAAAGTTATAAAATGAAAATGTAATAGGACCTATGAGTATTATGAACTGAATCCGAAATAATCATAAAAAGTTTTATTCAAGTCCAAAAGAATAGAATATTCTGAATAAATTTCAGATTCTGAAATATAATAGTCTGCCAACAGTCCTGATGTATCAAAATGGCACTGTCAAGAACTCCTATGAATAATTCACGATAGTCCCAGAACAACATTTTAGTCTAATGAGCACTTTGTAATTCCAATGAATAATCTAAACAAATGTTTCCTCTCAAATAATATCTAAACACAACATTAAATATGTCTGCAAACAGATGTTACAACAAGGATATATGAAATAAGACTAAAAAATAGGATTGTATATAAGCATAAGGGGTGAAAATGCATTTTCAGCCTATTAGCTATGTGACACTTCGCAAGTATCCCCACATCATAAAAGAAGCCACCTGACCCTAATCCATCCAATGGGAAATAAGTTAATTTTTCTAAGAACCCGCCAGCCAATGAAAAATTACCCCAATATGTCAACAAGTTTTATTATTAACATTATTATTAATATGTCACCAACTATTTATACATTATATATCCTATGTAATCTACACTCTTAATATCTTAAAACAGAATTGTAATACAGTAAAAACTGTTATGAGCAACCTCTGCTATGAGCGACCACCTGTCATTTCCAACCACAATCGTAATGCACGGATCGTTTTTATTATATAAATGCTGTCGTGAGCGACCACCTGATGAAAGCGACCAGCGATCATGATGTCTTGGCAAAATATGCATTTTGACACTGCTATGAATGACTGCATCGCAAAAATGAGGCTATAATCCACCAACTTTATTTAATCCCTGTAACAACAACTGCTCATACTGTTCTAAAAAAAAGAAAAAAAAAGGCTGGCTATCGAAATACAAAATTTTGAGGGAGCTGACAGAGTATTATAGTTTCCTATGTAAATGAAACTAAAGTACATGTAGATTATTCCCAAGTCTGGTTCCGTGCTTCTCATGCTCCTTGCATTGTTCTCCGCTATTGATATAGGTGAGAGCTACGCAGAGAGCATACGAAACAGGGAACCAGACTAATTATTCCTGCACATGGCCTGCTTCCCGGCCTTACCGTGATCATGAGTAGAACCCAGCATCCCTATGAATGACCGTATCGTGAGAACAGACACCACTGACCTATATGTAATCAATTATTACAATGACCGCTTACTTTTACGATTGTTCTGATCAAAAACATAAAAAGAATAATAATTAAAGAAAAGGATTGTGGCTACCGGTTATAGATGTTAGTCCGTAAACCAGGCTATTGTACATGTCATGAATTGCCATTGTAGTGCCAAAATTGACGTAGTGGTCGCGTATATTGTTTGTCTTTAGAGTTAATCCGTATTGCTCGGGAGTGAATAAGGTCATTGTCTATTAAACCAGCAAGAGAGAATCATTTGCAGGATTCGACTGATAGTGTTCAAGACTTGTTATGTTTGTTGTTTTTTCCCCTGACGTTAAGTGATTACATCCCAATCAAAGCTGTCGTCTATTCAAGCTGGTACGACCAGGTCACACACTTTGTTTACTAAGTTAATCCCTTATGTCTTCTCTGAATGAAGCCGTTCATTTTTGTCTCTGAGTAAGTGGTTCTGTTTCTGGATGAGATAATTGTTTTGTTTTATTTCATTAATTGTTAGATATGCAATGCACATGATTAGATTTTTCATATTTTCCTAAAGCCCAGTCAAAAGCATCTTTACGTTCAATATTACAACTGGGCACTAATAATGTTAACACCTAGAACCTTAATAACAATGGATGAACCTCCAACTAAAAAGAGACAAAATTTTAAGGCTAGAGAAAATAATTATTGTGACTGAAAGAAGTGAAAAAGAGCAATCCACTCGCAGAAAAGCGGTTTAAACATTGGAAAAACAAATTTAGGTTGTTATAAAGGAAAAGGAGTCAATCAGAAATGATTTCATATGCTAATATATGTGATCTTCAGATGTAAATGTGATTTCATGTTTAATGATAGAGGTATATCTATACTGCTATATAATATTGTTTTTAGATGAATGCATACAATATTTTAGCAAGAACTATTGATAAAGAATAGAATATATGTACAGTGATTGTGGTTATTTGCCTTTAAATTGTTCTGAATCTGGACCTTGTACAAACCTGCTATGAGAGACCACCTGTCTTAAGAGACCGTTTTTTGTTGGCAGAAGGGGCAGTCTCTCGTAACAGGTTTTACTGTACCTTGATTATAGATGATCATTACAATTTACAGTCATGAACAAAAATTACACATAATACAATCATGTACCAAGAGTTCCAAAATATAAATACAGTATTCCCCCTCTTATACGGCCACCCTTCTGCACCGGGAAAGTGGCCTTATAAGACGGGTGGCCTTTCCAGAGGGGGACTAAATTTTTTGTGAGAAGTATATATAATGTACGTAGTAAGAAAGCTACATTCTTCAAAGCATTTAATACCTTCATTTAAAAGTAACATTAATTATTTAAAGGTTCTTCTTGCTATAATAATTGACTTATTTCAGCTGAATATGCATTAATAGTTCTTATTCTTGGCGTAAGTGTGATATGCGAATGGGTGTTGTTGTCATGCACATTGCAAAACCATTAAAAAATGTCATTTTAATCTTGGTACATACATAATTCTCTTTCCATTTGCTCCATTTTCCCACTGCTGCTGAATAACTTCCTTATCAGTTACGATGTTGTTTGTTCGAGTCTTTTCAACCTAAAATTGTTTTATTCGAGTCTTTTCTACCTAAAATTGTTCGGCAAGTCCCCCT
The DNA here is from genome assembly GCA_016617855.1 of Megalonaias nervosa. Classification (NCBI taxonomy): domain Eukaryota; kingdom Metazoa; phylum Mollusca; class Bivalvia; order Unionida; family Unionidae; genus Megalonaias; species Megalonaias nervosa. The sequence goes on from JAECUM010011978.1 coordinate 21,503, forward strand.
CCCCACCTCACCCGATGTTGTAGACTATAAGAACCGACTTTTTTCTAAAATAATCGTCTCCGTTTACGCGATGACATGTTAATGTTTGGTAATGATTTATTCGGATGTTACTAACTGTATGCGATTTAATTATGCAGACGAAACTTCTGTAGAGCAGACGAAATACCTTCTTCGTAAAGGAAGTGATAAATGTGTTGTCACGTGATTTTTTGGTCTTTGCCTGGTACCCCGTTTTATTCAAGGTTAATTTCTCTGCACAAAATCTATTTTTAGCCTATGCTGACCCTGTTATGATCTTGGCAATTACGTCCGGTTATAATCATCAATGTTGCCAACTACAAGACTGATAAAACAATTTTTCTGCATTTAAACAAAATGCCATGTGTTTATAAAGGCAGCAATTTTGTCATGTGATTCATTAGTCGCAGTCTGGTACCCTATTGTTTTTACATTTCTTGACACTAAGTGAGAAGCCAAAATGGCTTCGATATGTACGCGGCCATTAGGATTTGTAAACTTGACAATTATTGTCAATAGTAATAGCCACTAATTATAAAGTGAACAAGTTCAACATCTTACTAAGGGAAGCCATAAAGGCTATCAAACCATTATCCCGCTGACTTCTGTATTGTACATAAATACCACCACTTCTCAGCTGTTACTGCTGTTCAATAATTGTAATCTTAACAATTATCAGAGTGACTGAATCAGACATCTCATGATAACACAGCAGTTAAGGCCAATCGGATTACGTGTACTTACCTTTTTGTATGGATTAAAATTTGAGTCTTTCTCGGCTTTATGGAATAAATGTGGCTTTTCGTGAGGCGTAAATGATATAACATTAACCTTAGTGGTACATGTACTTTAGTCAACACTTCTTTCAGTAACGAAAACCTGACATCGGGAAACAGAAATCGGATTACTTAACACACGTTATAAAATAAAATACTGGTTCTGGATACATATTAAAAAAGAAAATGCGGCTGCTTGTGAGGGGTAAATTTTATATTTTTTCACTAATATGGTGGCCTCTGGTCGCATTAGCGGGGTGGCCTTTCGTGAGGGGTACTTTTTAACACAAACTCGTGGGTACCGACGGATTCTGGCTGTAAGGAGCGGGTGGCTGCTGGTCGGGGGGGCTGTTCAAGAGGGGGACCACTGTATACATAACAGTGGCTGCTATAGTGGGAAACAGAAACACTTGGAAGTCAAAAGAAATGATATACTTTATCAGGTGATTGACTTGCGTGTGTTTTATGCTGAAAAGGCATAAAAAAACATACACTGGCAATTTAGCTGTATATATGTGTATTTTTCATTATTTGACATAGTTTATATTGTTGGATGTCAACTACATTTTTAAAACATAATAATGCATCCTTTTAATACTGTAAATCAGGTCATATGGAGACAAATATTACAATGGCTAATAACATTTGCTTTCATTTTCTCCTTTGTTTTGGACAAGTACAAATTAAAACAAGTATGAAATCTGTACACATGTTAGAGGGCTAATACAAAAACCCGTCTTCCATCAAAATCAAATATGTTCTTGACTGCACTGGTGGTTCTTAAGAGCTTTAAAAATGCGGAAATCAAGCAAAATTTTAGGTTTTGGATGAACACACACCTGTTTAGGAACAAAATTTAACTGTTAATTTTATGGTGTTTCATTATATCGTGTGTATATGTGTAGCAGTGGACATGTATATGGTATAACCATAATAAATACTCTTACGAACACATTCATTTATTGCAAAGTAGGAAGCCATCATTGGCCTTATCCAACCTTGTTCTCTGACAGAGCTGAATCTTTGCACGCCAAGGTTTTTCATTCCAAACTGAGAAGCTGCAGTAGCTCAGGGGTTAGCATGCCTAATATGCAACCAAAGGGTGAGGGTTTGAATCCTACAAACAAATCAGTCTAGGCCAGCTAATATTCTGTATCCTTGGGCAACGCTTTCACTCCAATGCCTAATAACCTACTTGTGCTACTGTGCCATAAAACCCCCAAAATAAATCATTCCCAGCCAACTGTTGGCATGTGTAGCTAGTCCAAACAGCATCTACCACTACACTACCACTACACTCTCTGACAGAATGCAGCTGAAACAAACTGACACAGAATGATCATTAAATTTACCATAGAAGATATTGCATTGCAGTTTCTCCAATTTAAATCAACACATAAGTTCTTCTGTTGAGTCAACTCATGTGGACATCATGGAATTTCCATACTGAATATCTAAACAGATCATATGACAAGTTCTCCTAAAGGTTAATTGATTCCATTTGCTATGCACAGTAACTTTTGTATCTGTGAGAAGGGGTTTAAAGTTTTGGATAGCTACATATGCCAATGGTTGACGTAGACTGAAGATGACAGAGTTAATCCTGTCCCTGCAACTGGAAATGGGACTACTGTCTCAATACATGTAAATGCAAGACACATAAGAATGGATAATATTGGCAAAGGTGTTGAACTTTTAAGTAGTAAGTTAAGTAATTAATTACATTAATTTCATTTTTCATGTTTTGATTGTTTTTGTGTTTATAATGGCACTTGGCACTTTTAACACATTATTTACTATAATGTGTCAAGAATAAATGACTTTCTCCAGGACACACTAAGGCAGCCAACCTAGACTGGACTGGGTGGTTATCAAGAATGAATGACTTTCTCCAGGACACACTAAGGCAGCCAACCTAGACTGGACTGGCTGGTTATCAAGAATAAATGACTTTCTCCAGGACACACTAAGGCAGCCAACCTAGACTGGACTGAGACTCTTGGATTGTGAGTCTGAAACTCTACCAGCTGTGCATTTGTTGAATCTTAAATGTAATTAAGGACTTTACTTTTGTCATGATGCCTGGAGGTTTTGGCAACATCTGCTGCAGGTGTGGTTGTTTTTGGGGCTTCACTTTGGTTTTTTCTTGGATGTCCTCGTCCTCTTTTCTGCATTTTACTTGAAGATTCTGAAAAAAAAAACAAATTAAGAAACTTCTTCAAGTCTGAAGTCTCCAACACTAAGATACGAGTCTATCATGCTACCAGCTGTGCTTCCAAATATTACTTTACAAAAGTGTAGAAAAACACGTGCTATTTTAATCCTGGTAGTGCTGTGTTGTTTTTGAATGACCTTGAAACCAGTGCTGATTTGTTTCTAGCTGCCCTGTCTGTGTATGCTGAATTGTTTCAAAACAATACAGACCTTTTGGCTCAAATAATAACTTAAAAATTAGTATTTATAATTTGATTGCTGTGAAACTGTAAAAAGTGATGCATATATGCATGCAGATTGATAACACTAAAAATGTAAGTGAAAATGATGTGTCTTCATGGTTACCATAGCAACCAAATAGATAGAAAGGGTGGAAAAGTATTTTTTGACAAAAATTTGAATATAGTGTAAACTTTTCCATCAAATATAGTTATTCTGAATGTGTACATGGAGAGTTAATTTTTTTCCACATATCACATATCCTCAGTTCATTACTTTTAGGCCTATGTTAGATAATTAAAACTTTACTGTCAAACATGTCTCTACATTTCAGTATGTTCCAATATTTAGATGAGGCAATATTTATGTAGTTATTATTCACAAATTTTCTCCTTATAAAATATAATTCTATTCACTTATATAGTTCAGTGATAAGGAACCAATACTAATCATACTGAAAATGATACATAATTATAGATTTACTTTGGTTGCCACAGCAACCAAAAATTAATGTTAGTATTTGAAAGGTTTAAAAGACTTTTTAAAATAATACTGTTGGCAGAATCTTTTATCCAACTAAATATAGCATTCATTTTTCAAAGAAATCAATGTTATAAAGCTGTGTTAATTATGAATGTAAAATACTAATTCTCATAATGTAAAACAATTATACTGGTCATGTTTTGGTGTGAAGCGAATACTGTTTATGCATTGAAGTCAAACTAATGGAAAACTAGTTTTCTCATTTGAAAATTGTTGAAAGGCAGATGTCTTACAGATTTTTATGCAAATGCATCTATAAGCAATTACTGTTGCTTGCAAGAATAAATCTGACAAACACACGTTTCTCAATACAAGTGACAAATGTAATAACTCACATAAAATCCATCTGCAGGTTTGTCATCGACTGCAGCGGGCTCTATTTTTTCATCACATCATGTAAAATGAAATAAAGATAAATTTTTCTTTCAAAATAAAACGTTGAAAACGTTAGGATTTCATTCATGGATTTAATGACATTTAGAGTTATTTCTAGACTCATGGATTTAATGACTTTTAGAGTTATTTCTAGACTCATGGATTTAATGACTTTTAGAGTTATTTCTAGACTCATGGATTTAACGACTTTTAGAGTTATTTCTAGACTCGTACTACATAAAATTTTATTTTTGCCAGCTTCATTACTAAATCTTATGTATGTCTCAACCTTCCTTTACTATCTATTAACATGCAAACTGAATGCATATCAATAGTATGGGATACATTATGTCTTTGATTTCTTTAATAGCTTTTATAATTAATGCCTTATTTAATATATGACAGCACTTTTAATTTTAGAATATCTTTCTTTACAACTCAAGTTGTTTTAAAATCTTATTTTTAATAAATCTTCTACTGTTCAACTAGTTTGAGCACAACTGTCAATGACCTACCAAACAGACGTAATATATCATCAGGCAGAGCAATGTTATCACAGCCATTAGTTTGAGTCTTCTCTAGACACAACAGTGTACTATTTTTCGGTTATATATGGTAACATCTGCTGAGAAATGCCAACATGTTATCAAGTGAGGTCTCTGATCTTACCACCAATTGAGACAGAAATAAACAACAGTATGAACACTGAGATGCGAGTTTGTAACACTGGATGGGAGCTATTGTGTCCAGTACACATGTATGATAGCGACATTGGTTGTCAGGTATTCTTTTGAGTGGAGCTGTATATTTGAGAGGCCTCATGGTTGTTATTACCGAAAATTATCATAATTATTTCTCACTGATTATAAATTATAGAGCAAGAGTTGAGACTTTCAATGATAGTTATTAACTGCAACCTGCCAAAAATATCTGAAATAAATTAGATTTCTCAGCAACAATCTTAACATATCATAACTTCTATGTTGTCAAATGTTTGAGAAAAATAAAAAAGAACGAGCTTTATATTTCCATTTTCCTACCTCTGAAACTAGCTCTGTAAAAAGGAAACAAAACAAAACTGATGAGAAAAAAATTAAAAAGAAAAAAAGATTTCCACCAGGTCGAAAGTTAAGCTATTGAAGAAAGGTCTTATTAGATTCCCAAGTCACATACATTTCACATTGCTGTCATAAGAGTTGGTTAATTATGAAGTGAATCACAATCTCTCTTGTCCATTTCCTTTTCAACTTGTTGAGAGAGAGAGAGAGAGAGAAAGAGAGCAAAATGAACTTTATAATGCAAGGAGAATATCGTGCTTTTTCTTTATTTAAAAAAATTAAAAAATAAAAAAATTGGATAGGCAAGGAAAGGAATACCTCGGAATCAAAACCTGATACCCAAGAAAAATTACGGTTGGTCCCTTTCCAGCTTGCACAGTTCTCACTCGATGATGCACTGTATCCACCAATATAAGAAAAAGCTCTGTACGTGACAGATTCGTTGACAAACTTGGCTACTAGTTTAAGCTGGATTTTGTGGAATTTGAAGTTGAATGGGATGGTCATGTCAAAGCACTTGTATATCAACATGTGTCAGAGCACGTTCATAACAACACGTGGTATATTCATGCAGAAAATTGATTCTCAAATTTGGAAAAGTTCGTATTGCTATTTATACCTCTACACTTCCATACAAAGCCCCAACAAACTTGTATTCTCACACACACACACACGGTATTATGCGGCAACTGGCTATGAGACAGCTACGAGACTGCAACTACTTAACAGCCACTATATTGTTTACATCAATGTCGACTGTTGTCAACAGACCTTACTTGGAAAATAAGTCTGTTGTTATATCTGTTTCACTGATGTTCTGTTACAATGATGCAGAGCCTTGATCTATTGGACTATTACATGTGCTATCTCCAAGTTATTATTAGCACACAATTAATGATTGGCCTACATTGGACATCCGTTGATCCTGAGCCATAAAAATATGGTATCCGCACACAGAGCTAGGTGATGTTTGACCATAAATATATGGTTCCCACATACAAAGCCAGGTGACGTCATCCATAAATATATGGCTCCCACACTACAAGGGTTAATGTAAATTCCATCAAAGATAAAAGTTGGCAGGGCTATTTCTACGTTCCAAATAAGTAAACTTTAACTTCATGACTAAATTCTTTCTTTGTAAATTACTTTTTCCCTCACTATATAATAAGAAACAAGCACTATTATGGGTCTTGTAAAAATTTCAAATTTTTTGGTCTTTTTTAACAAGTGTGTCAGCAATATTTCTTGCAGCTACAATGGAATAAAGGAGTTTACTTTTGTCTTGTTGGCTGGAAGTGTTGGGAACACCTGCTGCAGGTGTGGATGATTTGGCGGCTTCACTTTGGTCTTTTCTAGGACGTCCTCGTCCTCTTTTCTGCATTTTATTTGGTGAAGATTCTGAAAAACAGCAGATTAAGAAACAAGTCTTTTTCAAGTCTCCAACATCATATTTTTGGTAATGATATTTAACTTTTTCAAGTCTCAAGTCTCCAACATCATATTTTTGGTAATGATATTTAACTTTTTCAAGTCTCAAGTCTCCAACATCATATTTTTGGTAATGATATTTAACTTTTTCAAGTCTCAAGTCTCCAACATCATATTTTTGGTAATGATATTTAACTTTTTCAAGTCTCAAGTCTCCAACATCATATTTTTGGTAATGATATTTAACTTTTTCAAGTCTCAAGTCTCCAACATCATATTTTTGGTAATGATATTTAACTTTTTCAAGTCTCAAGTCTCCAACATCATATTTTTGGTAATGATATTTAACTTTTTCAAGTCTCAAGTCTCCAACATCATATTTTTGGTAATGATATTTAACTTTTTCAAGTCTCCAACATCATATTTTTGGTAATGATATTTAACTTTTTCAAGTCTCCAACATCATATTTTTGGTAATGATATTTAACTTTTTCAAGTCTCCAACATCATATTTTTGGTAATGATATTTAACTTTTTCAAGTCTCAAGTCTCCAACATCATATTTTTGGTAAGGATATTTAACTTTTTCAAGTCTCAAGTCTCCAACATCATATTTTTGGTAATGATATTTAACTCTTTTCTTACAAACTATTTCTTGCCAGTTCACAGTACAACTAAATTCTAGCAACTTTTTCCAACATATTTTGGATGACTAATATTTGCATTGGTTGGTCTTTGATTATACCCCTCACAGTGGATTTACCTCCCCTTACAGCTTGAATAATCCCACTGTCAAAATTTGAAATCTAAGAATCGGCAGAAAAGCTCTTTCCTGATTTAACCTTGCTCTCAAAAGCATTTGTCAAAAGTAATAGATAGTACAAAAAAATTTAGCACTGCAGCTAATCTAGTTGTATGATCAAAATTACATCAAGAAGAGAATGTTAAATGGAACATTATACACCTAATACTCTTGTGTTTAATAGTCCTCTGTGAAGGCAAACTGAGATTTGTGTGAGGAAACCTTTCTTCTTTCATACTTATGATGACCTTTGACCTTTTGACCCCACAATCAATTGGCTTCATCCTTACCCCAGGTAAAATCTATCCAGAGTTTGGTCCAGGTCTGTCAGATAAAGCTAATGTTATTGTGCTGAAACCATTTTTCTACTTTCAGTCACAGTGACACTTACAACTGAACTTGAAATCAACTAGGTACTGTAGATGATGGACAGTGAGACATTGGTGTAGCGACCATTCGTGAAGACTGCATGACCCCCTCTAGACACAATGCCAATAATGCTCAACCAAATCTCTGAAAAAAGGTTAAGAGAAACTCCTACCAGGACACTGGGAGAGAAAGACACTGCTGGAGTGGGCGCAACTCCAAAGGGCTGACCCACTTCCTCCTTATTGGAGGGGGAGTCCAAGACTTTCTTGTTTGATCTTTCTGGCTGCCTTTTCTATTGAATGATGGGTGAGAGGAACCTCTGAAATGTGGCTGGGAGAAGGTTCAATAGGATGGGCATACATCTTGACAAGAGCTTCTGCTGGGGACCTGTGTTGCTGGTTTCTCAAATCCTGTGAAGCCACACAGAGGATGAGGACTCCAGAAAGCATCTCCACCTCAAGCGGTACAGATCTTAAAAGGCACTTGTTTAGGTCCAGAAAGACCTTTGATGTCTCCATAGAGGCATCCCATCAGATGTGAAAAAGCTCTGCAGACAGTGCCATTGACATGGACTGCACATGATGCAACATCTTCACTGCAGTCTAGCAAACACTGAAGCACTGCTGGAGACAATGATTCCTTCTTCAAGACAATGAAGGTGGCTATCAAAAAAGATTGGCGATCTCGACGAAAGTATGGGCCTTAAGCTCCAAGGATTCTAAGGTTCTTGAAGGTGAGCCCAGGTCCAAGCTGATATATCCATTTCAGGAAGAGAATGGGGAGGAAAACTTATGGGTCAAACTAATTTATGGACTGAGTACTCATTTGAGTCCAACAAAATGGAAATGACATGGTCATGAGCCTGCTCCCTGTCTCTTTCCGGATATGAAGATATCAAAATGGGGTTGCTCTCATTCCAATGCAGCTTGTGAGGGGTGTCGAGGTCTAACACATCCAGTGGACCTTCAAGGTGAATGAAATTACTGATCCCATCTAGATCATCTAGAGGGTGAGTGGTGGCCCTTCTCCAATTTGTTGGCACAAGAGAAAATGGAGCAGGTCCATAGCCTGTCAAAGCCATCCTACCTTGAAACCAAGAGAGGGACATTCATGGCACCATGCAGTGGGAAGGGGGAGGGAGAGGAAGATTTATTTCCCAGAAAAAGGGTCTCCACATTCCATATAGATTAAAAGGGAAGCAAGAGTGGGCAATGATAATCTGACCAACTTTTTTAATTGGGGCAAGTACAACACAACTGCCAGTACTCACTGGAATTGAACAGTAACATAGGAAAAGAGGGGTGGGGTGGTATCATATTCCTGTCCACAGATCAATGATCAAGCCCCAGTGACCAGTGTTCACAAATTGGTGACCAAAGACCAGTTCAATGACCGAATCTTGTCAATATATTTACTAATAATTTTATTATTAGTAACTGTAAACATATATGAACATATCTATTTATAACTCCTATGCATATTTACATTGGTAACATTTTAAAATAGACCCTATCCATATACATCAACATCCAAATCCGGCTGCAGATAACCACTACGATTTACAGCCACGAATAAAAATTACAAAAATTATAGATATACATAACAAATAAGAAGACATCTAGAAATTTCAAATACTTTTTAAGATCTCTGTTTAAAGTATTCAAATACAGCTCTGTTAAACCATTACTCTAATTTTCATATTTAAATAATTAATTCTAATCAATGCCAGTAGATATACAAGATTGATATACCTGTGTGGGATATGCTATTATCCAAGGCACGCTTTCTAAGCAGCTTCCTTAGCTGTATCTCACTTTTGAGATCTTGATCAGAAAAATTGGAAAGATCACCACAAGTCAATACCGTCTGGGTTTCTATTTCTTTACATTCCATTCTCTCAGTCTGTACTTCAACATGACAAAGTTGCTTTTTGCCATTATCATGCTCAGCAACAGCTGTAATAAAAAAACCCCCAGATACATTAAAAACAAGTGTTCCACGGAACAAGGCGTCTTACCTGTGAAATGCAATAACATGACCTTTTGCCACTACTGCTGGGGAAGTGACACTAATATTTTGCAATTCACAATGCAGACAATACCACAGAAACTGTCATCTCAAGAACTCACTGAATCAGGAGGCTACTAAAATCTATTCTTTAAAAGAAAATACTGCAAAAAAACCCACAAAAGGAATGAAATTTTAAAAAATGATAGCCTGGACTTCTATATTTATAATCTGAAATATAGCTGAATTCAATCTAAAAATGAGCTGATTGCCAATGCTATATTGCTTTAAAATTATCTAATTTCCAATTTGTTATATTACTTTATTTGTACTTTGCTTCGTTTTATTCTCTGGTTTCTCTGTGTCTTTAATGGTATCAATATAAATAACAACACCCCAAGAATAAAAATAAAAGTAAACCTCTGAAAATTTGAAATCCTGCACAACATACTTTTTGGGTTCATGTTCTACTGGCTGGTGTTTGTTTTTATGGGCTGCAGGAAAGAGAACATTTATCCCAGAAATGAGCTAGATATTTGAGTTTCACTGTAATACATCAACTCCTTAACCAGCAATAGGGATGAGCAATTCAAATTTTGATCTACAAGCCCAGCAAAACATATTCAAATAAAGTAGTATTAAATTTAAAATTATTGTTTCTTTTTTTAAAAAATAAAATTGCAAATTATTTTTAAAAAATAAAATAAAATTTCATAGTACTGTTCCTTTTTTTGTTATAAAATTTCAAATTATTGTATCTTTTTTGGTGAGGCTACATACAGTAAGCCAATTTTTGGAGTAAAATTGACTTTTTCCATAATACTTACCAGATCATAATAAATCAGCAGTACATCTACTGCATCCAAAATCCCTCCCTCCTAAGCTTGTATTTTAGCAACAACAGTGCTAGATGCCGTATGCCTGATTAGGTGGAGGTCTGACAACACTGATCTCCCCTTGAATAGAGGGATTAGAGCCAAATCCCATCCATTCTTCAGTTATTACTGGGGTGAATATGCATGCTTTGTTAGGTTTTAAAATGCAACTACTGGCAGGTAATGCATGTATTATGATAGGAATGGATTATTAAAGAAACGTATTTTACTGAAAATAACTATTTGGCCCAGTAATAATACAATAGAAGAACAGGTAGAGGGAGTTGCAACCCATTACCCTGGAGAAGACCCTATCTCTCCAATGGCTAGATTAGCAAGACTACTCATGTTGCACTCAGCTGCAGGACAAAAGGGCAATAACTAAAATAATTTCAAAGATTTGTTTTCAAGATTTGTTATCTTCATCTTCAGACAACTGCAATAACATACAAAGTTTCATGGTGATCCATTGAGGACTATTTGTGCTCAGAGTGTTTTGTCATAATCCATCAAGCTCAAAGTGTGAATCAGCAATAACTCTATCAAAAGTTTCAGGAGCATAATGATTTGTCAATACGTTAATCCACAGATGAGGACTGTAACACTTCCTAAGCTTCATACTGATTCACTCAAATCAGTTCAACTAGCTGCACAATAATTTAAGGGTCATTTCAGTAAGACTTACAGGCAGATCTATAAGGGTTGGAGGCCTCCAAATATATCATAAAGACCCTAAGTTATTTCTATACAAGGTCTGGCAGGAATATGCTATATTATTCACAAAAATGTCAGGATGTTTGAATACTTCAAGATGACAGAATCTAAATTTAAAGGGTAATTTTTATATGAATAGTCTACCACTCTGGTTAGCATGGTTCCCCTGTATGTCATTCAAGCACCCTGGATTGATTACACAGCTGGCTTTGTGGTCCACGTCTATAGACTCGCTACTGCTAACAATGCAGCCTGCTCCTGGAACAGAAATTGAATAATTCTACAACTGAAACAAATCCGGAGTCTTTATCCCATGTAGTGCATATTATTTGTAAACAAAAAAAAACCCCCAAAGACTTTGTGTTTTCTGAACCCTTCTCTTGCCTAAGCATTGTACAATAAGACAAAATATTCACAGGCACAATATGTTTGCTTACTGTTGTATTTGCTCATATATTGGATCCATCTGCAAACAGCATTGACACAGATCATTTGCTGTATATCATCCTGTCAGATCTTGATCTATGCAGTTGATTAGACTAATCAGTACAACAAAGAACATTCTGTGCCAGCAGATCATGGTCAATGCAGTTTGCTAAGAATAATCACAACAATAATCAACACAGACTATGATTTGCCAATGCATTATGTGATGGTTAATTAGGGTCTATGCCATTTGCAGTTATACGAGACTTCTATAGAAGTGTTTTATATATCTTTAGGACTTTAAATTGTTCCAATAGTTTTGTTTTACATAATTTTTCAACAGAATTTGACATGAAACTCCTATCTCTACAAAATCAAATAAGAGTCATCTGTGAACACTATTTCACATATGATACCAAACTTCACTTATTATAATCATTCAGATTATTTACTTATTTCTGGCTGACATTGAAACCAAACTCATTTTCATTATGTCTAGATTTAAAATCAATTCACTGCCCACTGAAAACCTAGACTTCTTACATTTTTTATCGAGATTTATTGCTCAACAAATGGACTGAAAATGGATTCAATTATGTCCATTGTACATTATACCATTTTCATAATAATGGTTCTCCAGTACATTGTTTGCTTCCTCTGTACTGCTTACATGGTTGGTCTCAAGATTTGTGTCCTGGGGCTCACTTTTCACTCTCATTAATTCTGTTCCTGTTGAAGACATGGGAAAAAATTAACATTCTGCAGAATCCTATGTTTTGCCTGCTTTAAAACTTTTGATCCAAAACAATCTGAGCAATACAAGAAGGTTTCTGTGACTTATTTTCTATGGAGCTGAACATGAGCCCTTGGAATTAATACACTTATCAAGACTGGTTATTGGATGTGCAATGCAACAGGGTCAGGAAAATGATAAATAAATGCAAATACTTAATGGATTTACAGTAGAAATGCCAACCCATGAGCATGCTTATCAGGAACAATGGTGCAAACTTTTTAGAAATCTAGGCACCCCATCTAAACTAGATCACATTTTCATTAAAAATAACAAACTTCAACATGGCTAAATAACTTCAGCCAGTAACAATTATGATCAAATCAATTCCAAAACATTCATTCCCTTAGCAATTTTGGTCAAACTAATAATCATGAACAATAGTTTAGTTTTCTTCAAGAATTATCTGCATCTTCCTTTTTATTTAAATTCTGCACCATGTTTCACCTATTCTGTTTTTCATATTTAATAATTAAATTCATTGTATTCTATGACGTTGGTGCCGAGTACATTCTTCCCTATTGTATCCCCCCAAAATGTAAATTGTCAGGAAAATGAACATGAAATCACTCACAAATATTTTTGCTAGTATTGAGCAAACATATTTTAACATACTGGCTATAGCCTTCCGATTTCCAGTAGTCATATTAAATAATAATAATAATAATAGTGAGGACTTTGTATAGCGCCTAATCTTTAGAAGCTCTAAGCGCTTTACAACATTTGACAACACTTAAAAAACATATATAATGATATGATTACAAAATTAAAAAATTACATAGCTTCCCTTTTTCCAACTGTCATTATACAGCCTTCCCATTTCCAGTAGTCATATTATATAGCTTCCTTTTTTCCAACAGTCATTATACAGCCTCCCCATTTCTAGTAGTCACATTATATGGCTTTTCTTAAGCTCAAATATTATATCACAGGTCTTCTCAGAATTATTCTTGAACACAAACTGGGGTTTTTTTTATACACCCTCCCCAACTTCAGTAGTACTATTATGCAGCCTCCCAATTTCAGTAGTCATATTATAATATAACGATATTTCCAGTAGTCATATTACACAGCTTCCCCATTTCAAGCAGTCATTATATAGCCTCCCCATTTCCAGTAGTTATATTATACAACCTTACCATTTCCAGTAGTCATATTATACAGCCTTCCCATTTCCAGTAGTCATATTATACAACTCCCCATATCCAGTAGTCACATTATGCAGCCTCACTGTTGCCAGTAGTCATATAATACAGCCTCTCCATTTCCAGCAGTCATATTATACAATCTCCCCATTTCCATTAGTCATATTATGCAATCTCCCCATTTCCAGCAGTCATATTAAACAATCTCCCCATTTCCAGCAGTCATATCATACAGCCTCCCTGTTTTCAGTAGTCAAATTATACAGCCTCCCCATTTCCAGTAGTCATATCATACAACCTTGCTGTTTCCAGTAGTCATATTATACAGTTTCTCTGTTTCCAGTGGTCATATTATACAACCTCCCTGTTTCCAGAAGTCATATTTTACAGCCTCCCCATTTCCAATAGTTAAATTATGCAGCCTCCCTGTTTCCAGTAATCATATTTAGGCATGGGGTCAATTACAGGTACTTGATTATGATTACATGTTGCTTGTCACTGATGATAATGAATAAGATTACACTTTATTTGAAACCATTATTACAATTATTATTACAGGGGGATGATCATGATTATGATTGCTTTGCATCTGCTTATTATCTTTTATTTGTTCTGGGCAGATATCATAAAATGTATAACTGAAACACAAATAATTTTAACTCTGTTTATTGCCAATTATTTACATACAAATTAACATGCCAAATGAGCACTATTTAGCACTGTTTACATTACATTCAAATCAACAAAGTAAAGTACTTGGTTTCGATAATCATCTTACAAGTTGGACTTCTGCTCAAAAACCAAGCAAAGGGTTTGGCTTCTGTATTCATCTTGTGAGATCTGTCATAAAAAGTTTGAACAGATGGGACATTTATTTTAAGGTCTGCTTCACTCCTAACTTATACCTGATGAAAGAGTTGCTAAGCAAACATGAATTTTTGAATTAACAAATGGTCAGCTAAAACCGTAAGACAAAATATATAATTAGCTTGTATATTGGTCACCTAAATTTACCCATTCCTTATTGTAAGTCAACATTCATGATCTTTTGTTTACGGAAACTTGTATTATCCTTACAAATATTAAGAGCATAATTTGTGATTTTTTTGCTTTAATCATTTGTAATCATAATTACACTATGCAATTACATTGCCAATGAACAATGATTATGATTATAGAGCTTCTGAAATCTATGATTACAATTATGATTACAGATCACAATTGGGGCCCAGAGAAGCCAAGTGGTCTAAAGTGCTCACTGTTCCGGATCACTGCCATCTCACCTCTGTCTGCATGGGTTTGAGTCTCAGGCTCAGCTAACATGGGTATGTCAGAAAGCTTGCCAGTGGCTTCTCGTGAGTCGGTGGTTCTTCCTGGGGTTTTCCCGGGTTCTTCATCCACCAGTTATATTGGCAGCCATGTATAGCCCATCTTGTACTGAAAAATGGCATTAAACCCCACAACAACAACAAAAGATCACAATGTAATCGATTACAATCAATTATGATTACAATCATAATCTGCCTTATGTCTGATCATATTATACAACCTTCCCATTTCCAGTAGTCATATTATACAGCCTTCCCATTTCCAGTAGTCATATTATACAACCTTCCCATTTCCAGTAGTTATATTATACAGCCTCCCATTTCCAGTAGTCATATTATACAACCTTCCCATTTCCAGTAGTTATATTATACAGCCTCCCATTTCCAGTAGTCATATTATACAACCTTCCCATTTCCAGTAATCATATTATACAGCCTCCCATTTCCAGTAGTCATATTATACAACCTTCTCATTTCCAGTAGTCATATTATACAGCCTCCCATTTCCAGTAGTCATATTATACAACCTTCCCATTTCCAGTAGTTATATTATACAGCTTTTCTTAAACTCAGATGTTATATCATGGACTTCCCTGAATTATTCTTGAACATGAACTGTGTTTTTATAAAATATTCCATAAGACAAGCTGTCAGTACATGAAAGGGTATAACTCTATGCCACAGGCATGACCCGTAATGCCGCATGATGAAAGAGAAGTATATGTTACATATTTCAAATCTGGAAATGGATCCAAAAATTCTATAACCCATGAAATTATCATATTTTCCAACCCAATGGCCCCACCCAAGGACATAATCCAGGAGTAACAGTGTTACAAAGTAATAGGTACAACGTCCCATTCAAATTACTAAGCTTTTGTGAAATGCTACTAATAATAATGAAGTGATTAATTACAAAAATTGTCCGATTTCTTGACCGCATCTGCCCATCTAGGGACACAACCTGGAAAAACAGTATTGTGTGGAGAGATAAAGGAGAATGGAATAAAATGATATATTCAAACCATAAAATGAATTGAGTTAGGAGTTATTTAAATATCAAGAGAAAAAAAAAACATTGCCTAAAATTGTCTTTTTTCTTGATCCTCATAACCCCAGCAATTGTTACAACCCAGATAACACAGCCTAAGACAGCTGACTCCAGGATCATAGCATATTTTAAATCTGTAGCAAATTTTTAAAGAGTTAATTTAATCGTTATGGATAAAAAAAAAATTCACTATCAAAAAACATACTGACCCTGTGGCCACATCCAGTGACATCATCCAAGGATAGATATACTAAAATACATACAGTTGGTGTGACAACGTTATATGCCAAACATGAAGTGTATTGGTTATGAAAATGTAAATGAAGAAAAAAAATCATTAACCAAAAACCATAATATGTCCACAGTATAATTTCTAACCCCAAAGGCTGCACCCTGAGACCAATCAACTGGTGGTTGGGGGTGAAAAGACAGTAGAAGTGGTACTGACAAGAGACATATCCTCTCCAAGAATGGTTTACAGAAGTACAGAGGAACCAACTTGAACCAAAATATGCCCAATAATTTAGTTCTTTACCCCAAAGCAGCGGGTCATATTGGAAAGAAACTAGACTGACTGATGGTTGAATGGACAGATGGAGGGTATCAAACTCTCTCCATATAAAAGTATATAAACAGCCCATAACATAAGCTCACCATATAAGCTAAAGTTTAAATATGTACATACATAACATATGCACTGAATGCCTTACCAGTTCTATAAACATTGTTTTGTCCTGGTTCATTTGCTCTATCTGTACTGCCTATGTAACTGTTCTCATATTCTGTGGAATGGAGCTCACTCTTGACTTCATTAGTCACTGACCCTGAAACAGAATAAAACAAACCATGAAGAACATAACATCATGTATTGAGTCTGTCTACAGAATTTGATTTAAAGACTGCAAAAAAAGGATGAGATTCAATCACAGGAAAGGATAATCTACTGAGATAATCACTACATGTATCTACCTGTAAGAAATACAATTTTGAAGAAAAATAAGTTTCTCCAACAGTACTTTACCTGGTCATAAATATCCAATACATCACAAAGTAGCAGTACAAAGTAAAAAAAAAAGAAAAACCCACACAAAAAAAACAAGATTCCATCTAAGGAACTGATGTCCTACTAATCAAAAAGAATCACAAGGAATTCAAGATAAGACCATATCTTACTTTTAAAGATCAGGTATTGAAACCATATCTGATATTCTTCAGCAATAACAAGATTTTCAAATTAGTTGTTGTTTTACTCATAATGGATGTCAGCTTGGCACAATCTCATTTAGGACAAAGTACAGGTCCTTTGGTAAAAATATCATGTCATAATGATTATCCATTCAGGGGGAGTAGTGATAACATTTTTAAGACAGTTGTCATGGCAGCCACATTGGATACATGACTGATGGTCGGATGGTTGGATGGACAGATGAAGGATATCAAACTATCTCTGTATAAATGTATATAAACAGTCCATAACATAAGCTCACCATGTAACCTAAAATTTATATATGTCAATGTCAATAAAGCAAACTAATGGAAATCCTCAAACAAGCAACTGAAAAATGGTAAGATACATAACGTATGCACTGAGTGCCATATCAACATAAAAATGGAAATATGCATAACATATGCGAACCAAAGACTTTTAAAAAATGGTACTAACAGCTGCCTCACTTGGCACTCAGCATTAAGAGGTTAGTGTCAGGACTGGTTGGCCTGGTGTCAGGATAATGTGACTGGATGGGACATTATACTACATGTCTGCGGCATGATGCCCCAGTGCTAGACATCACTGTAAACTGCCACACTGCAGACATTGTAGCGATGTGACTGAAAAATTGTTAAAGCTACATTAATAATCCAAATCACACACACACACACATACATAACATATGCACTGAAAGCCATACCAGCTACATCAACATTGTTTTGTCTTGATTCATCTGTTCTGCCTGTACTGCCTATGTAACTGTTCTCATATTCTGTGGAATGGAGCTCACTCTTGACTTTATTAGTCACTGACCCTGAAGCAAAAAAAACAAAACATGAAGAACATAACATCATGTATTGAGTCTGTCAATAGATTTAGATTATAAAGACTGCAAAAAAAGGATGATATTCAATTGCATGAATGGATAATCAACTGATTGACAGAATCACTACAAACACCTAATTTTAAGAAATAAAATTTTGTAGAAAAATAAGTTTAAGTCTTTCGGTAAAAACATAATATTATAATGATCATTAGGGGCAGCAGTGGTAACCTTTTGAAGATCGTCATCATAGCAGTGATATTGGATGCTTGACTGATAGTTGGATGGACAGATAGGGTATCAAACTATCTCCATATAAGTGTATATAAACAGCCCAGCTAAACAAATCTAAATCTTTAAGATAAAAACTCACGAAGGTTGACTCTGCATGCCAGCCAACAGCTTCTACTATATCTCAGATTGAAACATTGAAACGTACGAACGCAAGGCTTGCAGAGATGGCTCTAACCTCATGAGTGGTAATCTTCACAAGGCGACTCTGATCTTGTGAGACCTCAGAAAATGCAGAACATGTAACCCATTCCTGGTACGAAGCAAGGGCTTGAGGGGTGATATCCTGTTTCCCGGCTTTCACCTGAAGAAAGAGGCACTTGCGCGTGCCATGACTCGACTCTATGAGTTTAGAGTAGCACTTGAGTGCATGAATAGGATCTTGCAGGACCTCTGCTCTGGACCTGTTTATGGATGAGAGCAAGCGAATGACGACTCTTTGATTCCTGATGGACGGTAACCTATTTTTTTTTTCTCTTTCCTTCCCTTCTGATGCCTTCTTGACTACTGTAGCGCAGACTTCATCTGTCCATGTATTACATGGCACAGACGATGTACACTTAGTACATACAAGATTCATGGTTGTCTTCCTTGCATTTAGTTGACATTTCTATTAAAATGACACAAGAAGAGAAAGCAATGCATACTCAGCAATTCAGCATGTTACTAACTTGCTAATACCACAATCCTGTTACAAACAGGGAAAGCAAAAATAGCCACTGTCATGCTAACTTGTAAATGACCACATGAGTTCAACAACAGTATGCTGTAACATAGTCTTAAATCGAAGATGTCCATAAAGGTGACAAAGTCACTCAAATTTGGAAATTTTTTTTAAAAATAACCTGCAGAAGAATGATTGTCCAACTTAAATTCAAATTTAAAGTTGGATGGTCCAATTTTAACACTAAAAATGGCTTGGATTGTTGGAGGTATAATGTATGTGTCATCAGGACTGCAGCAAAGCTTAAAAACTAGCAACACCTGGTGATAGCAAGGAGAGGTAATGTACAAGAGTTACTGACCTTTGTTTATGTGAGATTGACAGAAAAGGACAATTTTCTTCTTTTAGTAGGGCTGAAGTCACAAAGTAGCTGGTTTATATCCCCTAATATTTGTGTGTTTGGGGAACACATTTGATGGAGAAACTTGTACATAAGTCAAAGGTAATGACATCATAATGTACCCAAGATGAGCAATTCAACAGGTGCATAACTGCCACAACCAAGTTTATGAGTAAACCAATCGATGTCATGGGTAAAGAATGATAAAAATACAAAAAGAAAACAGCCAAGTCATTCTCCAAATGACAGAGAATTTTTTTAAAAATAAAATCAGTGTTTTATTCATTGAAACTATGTCGATAATGAGGACTCGGTACTACTGTGGATAATGAGGACTCGGTACTACTGTGGAGAAAAACCAAGAGTACAACATTTCTTGTAATTTTTTTGCACCCTGTAATTTTCAGACACTGCTGATGCATAAAAGCAATAATTATTTTCAGGGTACTAAACGTTTTTGCAAATATGTTTGTTTCATAACTGAACATTATTAATTTTTCATACAAATGAAGTCTATAATATAAAGATCACCTTGTTTGAGAATTAATGCATCCATGTGTATAAACAAAAAACGTCAAATACTAAAAATCTATCCTAGCCTCCATTATTACTAGTCAGTTTCTTTTTTCAAAAGAAGTGATGATTATCATACATGTGATTCTACCAGTGGTAGGAATAAACTACCCTTTTAAAGACTGTCAACTTTTTTTAAAGACTGTCTACTTCATATACCAGTTTACACTTGAAATCTACTGCTTCTGAAAATTAAAAGATTTAAATAATTGGGGGATAAAAAAACATAGTATTAACTGTTCCATCAATGCAATGATGCATGCCGAGTAATCAATTAAGAATTGTTACCAACACCATACACAACAAGCAGTAAACTGATTACAATATTGTTGTAATTTGGATAGATTTAAGGCCAAAGGCAGGATATTTAATCAGGTATATAATAATAATAAAAATAATAATATTTAATTATTTAATTAATATTTAATTACAAACAATAATGAGATAAATAGTGCTCCATGATGGCTTTTAGTCTTTGATAAAAACTTGGCTAACCTTTGGCAGATGTGAGATAAAAAGGAGACAATTATTGTTGTTGTTGTTGTTGTTGTTGTAGGGTTTAACGCCATTTTTCAGCACAAGATAGGCTATACATGGCGGCCAGTATAATTGGTGGAGGAAGAACCCTGGAAAACCCCGGGAAGAACCACCAACCCACGAGAAGCTACTGGCAGGCTTTCTCACGTGCCCACGTTAGCCGAGCCTGAGACTCGAACTCACGCAGACAGAGGTGAGATGGCAGTGATCCGTAATGGTGAGCGCTTTAGACCACTCGGGGCCCCTAAAAAGGAGACAAAATCAACAAATGATTTTTGGCAGGAACATTTTTACTTGTTTAACTGTTGTTGTGTTTTGAAGAAGCTTTAAGTTATGCTGAAGGGAAGATTTTACCTTTTTTTGGTTCAAGTCCAAATCCTGAAATGTTCACTTTCTCACATTGCTAAAACAACATCAGCTAAAAAAGATAACAGCAAGTTTGGAAATCAGTTTAAGTCAGTGCAGGTGAGTAGCAAAGGTCCTGAGTTTGCATGGCATGTTTCATGCCAAGAGGACATGAAGACTGAATACAAGGGAAGAAATAATATCATCACAAAACATATGATGACACCATCACATGGGGGAAATATGGACCAAAAAACTACTGAGAGCCTGTTAAGTGTGAAACTTAACAATCACAATGAATGTAATCAGTGTCCATCATAAAATGCACTTGTGAATGAAACCAAAAAATATGCCAAAATGCATGTTTGTTTTATTTTTAATCCTCTTAAAATGCCTAAATTAGATCGATAAGGTTGTGAAATTTACTGATCTGATGTTTTTGATTCTGACACGAGTTTTGTGTTATTGAAATGAAAGCTCCTTGTAAGTGAAAACAGTGAAGAACACAGTCAGGGCCTAATGAACTTTCCAGCTGAGTTCCGATTTTTCAGTATATATAAAGCTTGTGAACAAAGATTTGTGCATACCTGCCATAATATAACATGTCATGCTAAAAACATGATTTTCTATAATCTTTGGAAAAAAGCCACCCCCCCAATATATGCCAGTAACATGTGTAAATGGTAAACAGTCCTGTTTAGAGCTCATGTCAAATTGCTGCAGCAGTTTATACAGCTAATTGTAATAGAGGCAATTAAGATGAAAGGAGGGATCAGTCACCTTTCACATATCATTTAAATAGCTAGGGTGATCTGATAAGTCCTTTGAATACCTTTGGGGGATCTCATTATGCTAATTCATGTAGGTAAAGTTCACAAAGTAGAATAACCAATTTAGTTTTGGTTATTGGTAAATTAAAAAGATGTGAATGAAGAACAGATGTCAATACAGATCACTATTTTGAACATGAATGTTTAAGCCATCTGAATTAAAGATTATTGGAAAGTTTGTGCACAGCGGCAATGTTACATTGAAGTTGGATTTTACTCCATACATAAAACACAAAACATAATAATTTCAGTTAATGGAGTAGTGTTCAAGTGTGATTCATTTTTGAAGGCAAAAATGTCAAAATGCAGTTCCTGTGATTCAGGAAGCAACAAGCTATCAGCAAAGCAAGAAAGCCCAGCAAAACAAAAGTTCATAAAGCCAGTAGCAAGAAGGAAGCTTTAAATTTCTGCAAGCAAAATATCTGAAACAGATTTACTGAAAGATAATAACAAGCACACGTTTGTGCTTGTACAGTTGATTTGCGTTGACAAAGTGGTAACACTAGACAGAGGTGCTTAATACTGATGTACGGCCACCAATAAACTTGAAAATATTATGTTCCTTCCTCATCCTCTTTCCCCCAATGAAGTGATCTATCCCAGATGTGATCTATATTCTTTTTTCTATTGAGACAAGCATATCTCACTGTCAAACTGCATCCGATACCGTTCTGGCAATACTAATGTTATGGTCATGAAAAACAACTCAGTTCTGACAGAATCCAGCAGTATCATCCAGTCTCTAATAAGTGGATAGATGAACACAAATGACACCTGCATTACCTTCAACACCCCTATCAAACTATTGATATTTGCCGCAATGACAGCATCTTATTCAGTCTATATTTTGCAATCCAGTGGACTTTAAAGAAAGAAACTTGATGCATGTTTTTATTTAATGTCAGTGTAGTTGTGATTATGTGTATGTGTTTTGTGAGGATATTTGCTAAGTCTACTAATTTTTCTTTCTGTAAGTGTAATAAATGCTTTAAAGAAAATGGACAAGTTATTTTCTTTTATTCAGATTTGAATTTCCAATTGATTTCCAAAGGATTATATGAAAAGATAGCTTATTCTCTGTTGGACAATGTTGCTTTTTGGGTCATGTGCACTGCCTCCAACACACTTTTGGAATCTCAAAAAAATTGCTGTCTGACAATATGGCAGGTATGCATGTGCTCCTTGGTGTATATTTTTGCAATCTCTGTTTCATTTAACGATGTTTATTTATCTCAACGTATACAGTACAGAGTCATGTCAGTTATACTCATGGTTGGTATATATTTTTCAATCTTTCTTTGTTCCATTTAACAATGTTTATGTATATTAATGTGTATGGTGCAGTGTAATGGAAGGTAATGCCAGGTGATGCTCATACTTCTTGACCAGTAATACTTTACTACTCAGCAAATAAAGTGTCAATCTTGAATCGAAGTAAAAGCTATGCTTGAAAATTAGTAAAAATCAGAGCAAATGCTGCATAACAAAATGAAGTGCACATGCATTTATTGATAAACGTCAATCTTCTATGGCTGGAATGCAAACGTTATTTTACTTGCTGGGAAGACAACACAGAAATCAAAATGACCAATCTTGTGATTAAAACTAAATGGAGTTCATGTGGATATAAATACTGAGAATATTGAAATATAAATAATACATCTATGAAATTGAAAAAGTATAGTATGTATCTTGCATTAATTTCCATTTACTATTTTATTACAGTTTGACAAAAGTTTCACCTAGATGAGGACAGCAAAGTACAACAAGCAAAGTGGCATGAAGAGGGATTTAAATGTCTCTCTAAAATTTATAGGAATATACCTTATTCAGATCATGAGGGATAAGAATAAAAACATGATGATAGAACACCCATGTCTGTGTTATAGCTATTCGTTTTTGAACTTGTCTTTTTCTGAGTCCTTGATGTCCTTTTCTTCATACAAGATCTCTTCCCCAAAATGATAATTAATTTTTCACACATTATTTTTCATGCTTTAAAGACAAATCATATACAAAAAATTACAAGAAATATTGTAGCATGTATGATTATAACAACGTATCCTGCCACCTCTTAAACTTAAAATGGTTCTGTTCTAGTCGGTGTTCAACAACAGTACAGCTGTACATGTTTATTTAACATTACAATGATGTTCCAGTCTGTTTTCAACAATAGTATAGCTGTACATGTTTATTTAACATTACAATGATGTTCCAGTCAGTGTTCAACAACAGTACAGCTGTTCATGTTTATTTAACATTACAATGATGTTCCAGTCTGTGTTCAACAACAGTACAGCTGTTCATGTTTATTTAACATTACAATGATGTTCCTGTCAGTGTTCAACAACAGTACAGCTGTTCATGTTTATTTAACATTACAATGATGTTCCAGTCTGTGTTCAACAACAGTACAGCTGTTCATGTTTATTTAACATTACAATGATAAGTGGCCTGTGTATACTGGACTAATTTAAAGCCAATTTAAAGTCTGCATTTGAAGCACATGATGACTTCTAAATGTATAAGGAGGAAACTGCAGTAAGATGAAAGGAGGTGGGGATGTGTAGGTGATAAAATTATTTCAATGGGTGGTGTAAGGGGTGCTCATGGAGGGGTAGTACCTCTGGTGGGGGTAGCAGTCGTACTCCTTTTGGGGTAGCTAGTCCATCTTTGGTCCCCACTTGGCGCTCAGCTCTCAACTGTGGCTCCAAGAAGCTGTAGCATGTGCAGTGGCCATATCACGGGCAACAGCTTTGACTGGCCGGCTAAACCAGGTTGAGGGTAGCCAACGGGTCTCAAACCCTCTCTGAGTTAGGGCTTGTCACCCATAGTATGTGAAGACTGGACCCAGCAGACTATGCGGACGAACCATCAGCTGGTCAACGGGCAGGAAGGCGGACCCAGCAAAGCGACGTGGAGTGCGAAGAGCACGACAGACACTCAGGACGCCTTGGTCATCCACTGCATCCAGTCACCATTCCAGCTGTCTTGACTACGTCTTGCCACTGGACTAAGTGGGGCCTGGACGAGAGAGTGAGGCTGACACAGCGCAACTCTCCCTCACTTTAATCCAATTCACGCGCAAGTCATTTATGTCATCACCCGTGCCCAAGTCCTGTGGCAATGGGCGAGCTGCGACGCGGCATGTGGATGCACTTGCAGCCGCAATGATGGACCTGCACGCAGGCGGCTCAGGCCATATGGTCTTCTTCCTCTGACCTGAAGCAGAAATAGATTTCAGCATCTGCCTGAGCGACTAAGCAGACCTCTTCAGAATAGCGCTGCTTACCTCCATAACCTGAGAAAGGGGCTGGAAAAGGTGCCCTAAAAAAAGCCTGCTTCAACTACCCCGACCAGCTTACAGCGGCTAGAGGGAATCCCATTCTTGCGGTCGAAACAAAGAAAATGCAAAAGGTTTCCCTCACTCTTGGTGTGTGGAACATACACACTCTATTGGATCGTGCAGAGGCTGACAGACCAGAGAGAAGATCTGCCCTGATTACAAGAGAACTTGCTCGCTACAAGGTAGACATAGCAGCCCTGAGTGAAACTCGCTTGGCCGACGAGGGCCAGATGAATGAAGTTGGAGCTGGCTACACCTTTTTTTGGAGTGGATGCGGCACCAATGAACATCATGAGTCTGGAGTTGGTTTCGCTGTCTAGTCGAGTCTGGTGAATAAGCTCTCCAGTTTACCAAAGGGAATTAATGACCAGCTAATAATGCTGAAGCTACCCTTACCTGGAAAAAAGCAAGCCACGCTCATTAGTGTTTATGCACCAACCATGACCAACTCGGAGGAAGCCAAAGACAAGTTCTACCAGGATCTGGAAGCTCTGATTGCTTCAGTACCAAAGTCAGACAAGCTGATCATTCTTGGTGATTTCAACACCAGAGTTGGTGCAGACCACATCTTGTGGAAGGGAGTTATTGGTAGATATGGCATTGGCAACTGCAACAGCAATGGACATCTGCTCTTGAGGATGTGCACAACATATGATCTCTTGATCACAAACACCGTCTTCCATCTGCCCAACTGTAACAAAACAACTTGGATGCACCCACGGTCTAAGCATTGGCATCTGATTGACTACATCTTAGTCTGTAGGAGTGACAGGCAGGATGTCCGTGTGACCAAGGTCACGTGTGGTGCTGACTGCTGGACGGACCACAGGTTGCTGATATCCAAGATGAATCTTAGAATTCAACCTCCCAGACATCCACAGGGAATTAAAGTCCCAGAGCGCCTAAATGTCCCCAGGCTGAAAGTCTGCAACACTGAGCAAGCTCTGAAGCTCTGACAAGCCAGCTGGGAACCACAGACTTTGATACCAATGATGTAGAGCAATGCTGGGCAGCCTTCAAACAGCTGCTGTACTCTACTGCATCTGAAACCCTTGGCATCACTGCACGAAAGCACCATGACTGGTTTGACAAGAACTGTGAAGAAATACAGTCCCTGCTAGAGGAGAAGCATCGTCTCCATCATGCGTACAGCATCCACCCCAATTCCACTGCAAAGAAAGATGCCTTCAGCAGAGTCCACCAAACTGTGCAGAAGAAACTGCTCGAGATGCAGGACACATGGCTGAGCCGAAAGGCTGATGATATTCAAGCCTTTCCCGACAGACATGACATGAAGAATTTCTATAGTGCTCTTCATGATGTTTATGGCCCAGTAACATCAGGCACAGCCCCATTCTTGAGCTCTAATGGCAGCACTCTCATAACAGAGAAGGAGAAGATATTGGATTGATGGATGGAACACTTTGACGGTGTCCTCAACAGATCCGCTTCCATCAACAAAGAAGCGATCAACCGTCTACCCCAGGTGGAGATCAACGAGAGATTGGCTGACACTACAACAGTGCTGGAAACTCATAAGGCCATTGAGTTCCTGTCTAGTGGGAAAGCTCCAGGAGCAGACTCCATCCCAGCTGAGATCTACAAGTCTGGTGGGCCTAAGCTAGTGGAAAGACTAACAGAGATGTTCTGTGGGATGTGGAAGCAGAAACGCATACCCCAGGAATTCAAAGATGCATCCATCATCCACATTTACAAATGCAAAGGACATCGCCAATCCTGCAACAACCATAGAGGAATCTCTCTGCTCTGCATCGCAGGTAAGGTCTTTGCCAGGCTACTGCTGAACAGACTCATAGAGCACCTTGACCATGACCTACTGCCAGAACGTCAGTGTGGTTTCAGAAAGGAGAGGGGCACCATCGACATGATCTTTGCTGCCAGGCAGATGCAAGAAAAGTGTCAGGAACAAAATGTCCAGCTATACACCACCTTCGTGGACCTGACTAAAGCATTTGACACTGTCAGCCGGGAAGGCCTTTGGAAGGTCATGGCTAAATTTGGATGTCCAGAAGTCTTCATTGAAATGGTGAAGCAATTTCATGATGGCATGCTTGACAGAGTCCAGGACCAGGGTAACTATTCCGAACCCTTTGCCGTTACGAATGGTGTGAAACAAGGATGCGTCTTAGCTCCCACTCTCTTCAGCCTCACGTTATCCGCCATGCCGATGGATGCTTTCAGGAACAGCGATGTGGGAGTCAGTCTCCGATACCATCCGGATGGGAAGTTGTTCAACCTGAGGTGGCTTCAAGCCAAAACCAAAGTTCAAGTTGAGAACATTCGCGACTTCATGTTTGCAGATGACTGTGCCCTCAATGCCAGCACGGAGGCAGGTATGCAACATAGCATGGACCTCTTTTCCACAGTGTGCACCAACTTCGGACACACCATCTCCACCAGCAAGACCGAGGTCCTGCATCAGCCAGCTCCTGGAATAGATTACCTGGAACCATCCATCACTGTCAATGGCCAAAAGCTCAAAAATGTGGACAGGTTCACATACCTTGGCATTATCCTCTCACAAGCAGTCCACATAGACGATGAGGTCAACACCAGGATTGCCAAAGCCAGCGTAGCATTTGGCAGACTCTGCTCAAATGTCTGGGATAGGAGAGGCATCAAGCTTGCCACCAAACTCAAAAGTCTACACAGCAGTTGTTCTCCCCACCTTCCTCTATGCTTGCGAGACCCGGACTGTGTATAGCCACCATGTTAAAAAACTGAACCACTTCCACCTGAGCTCCCTGAGAAAACTGCTGAAGATCAGATGGCAGGACGAGGTACCGAACACAGAGGTGCTCACACAGGCTGGCATGACAAGCATCCACACCATGCTGTGCAAGACACAACTTTGATGGGCTGGCCATGTTGTCTGCATGCCGGAAGAATGCCTACCCAAGAAGGTGTTCTATGGAGACCTACAGCAAGGCAAGAGATCTCACAGTGGTCAAAAGAAGAGGTACATGGACACCCTCAAGGCCTCGCTGAAGAACTTTGGCACTGACCCTGACAGCTGGGAGAATGTCGCTGCTGATCGATCTGCTTGATGCAGTCAAGTCAATGCCGGTGCGGCAGCCTTTGAACAGAAACGACTGGTGGATGCATCTGAAAAATGTGCTCTAAGCAAATCCAGGAACACCGGTTCCACAACTCTCAGTCAGCAACCTGTACATCCATGTCCCCACTGCAACAGATGCTACCGGGCCTGGATTGGACTGATCAGCCATCTCTGGATCCACCCCCAGTGAATTCGATGACATTAAATGGTCCTCATCAACACTGATGGACGAACATCATTTCAACAATGGCATTGTTTGGTGCTCGGGTTTATATGACAGCTAAATGAGCAGGCACTGGTGGTCGATCATTTTTCCCGAAATAGGTAGGTTGTTGTTATTGCTGCTGAAGGGTTTAATGCCATTTTCAGCACAAGATAGCCTATACATGGTGACAAGTATAAATGGTGGAGGAAGAACCCAGGAAAACCCTGAAAATACCACCAACCCATGAGAAGCTACTGGCAAGCTTTCTCACATACCCACACTGGCCAAACCCAAGACCTGAACCCACACAGACTGAGGTAAGATGGCAATGATCCTTAATGGTGAGCACTTGAGACCACTTGGCCACTCAGGGCCCCAAATAGGTAGGTAAATTAACCGATTTATAAATTCTGATGAAAAACTTTTTTTTGGCCATTGTATTGTTTGGTGCTCAGTTGTATATGCCAACTGACTGAGCAAACATATGTTGGCTACTGTTTACCCAGGATTGATCAATGATTACAATCAGGATGCATTGAAGACAAACACAAAGAAGACAATGACTTTACTGACGATGGTTCTATAATAACTATAAATTAACAATTATCAGCTTTTTAAATAAATTTTCAGTATGGTAACCTGAATTCTTCACTATCTTCATAATCTAAAGGAAAAGGCAGAGAGCCAGACTGGAGAAATACAGGTACATAATGGACATACTGGATCTTTCTAGTTGTCCATATACAGACTACATTTAAGTTGGTAACTGAATTATCAAAGCATTCAATTTTCTACCCACCCCCAGATGAAATTAATATTTGGTCGCTAAAAACATGCAAGCATTAAAAATCTCAAATAAACAAAGTTCTTGTCCAACCAGACATACTATATACTGTATTGTTAATGCTTTCATGGGTTTTGGGTGACTAAACATCAAAGTCCTGCAGCACACACAACCCCCTCTTACTGAACCTAGAGAAATGATATTCAAAATTTTCTTCATTCTACTGACTTGTCTTGATACTGTACATGTTACATAAAAAGATGACTGTAGATACCATCCAATGTGTTACAGATGGGTTTTGCTGTAACAACATGGGACTTGATCTTGTACATGTTACATAAAAAGATGACTGTAGATACCATCCAATGTGTTACAGATGGGTTTTGCTGTAACAACATGGAACTTGATCTTGTACATGTTACATAAAAAGATGACTGGACATCAACCACTGTGTTACAGAGGGCTTTTGCAGTAACAACATGGGACTTAATATTGTGTATGTTACACATAACAAGATGACTCGACACCATCCATTGTGTTACAGAGGGGTTTTGCTGTAATATCATGGGACCTGATATTGTATATTACACATAACAAGATGGCTGTGGACACCATTCACTGTCTTACAGAGGGATTTCACTGTAGTAACATGGGACCTGAGCAAAAGAACCAATTGGAATACCATTTTCACAAGCATGGTCTTGTCGTGTATCATTCATTTTTGTCCCTGTAATGCTGATCAAACTGGCCTCATATTCTACATCATGGAGCTCATCTCTGAATGTGAAGATAATTGGTCCTGAAATAAACAAATAATTCATTCCTCGCTAATTTTGTACACAGTAATTACATTCAGCATTAGAATCGTAATGGCTATACTTGCAAACCAGCCTAACACAAATTTATCATTACCTACCTAAAAAATTACTTCAGTCGAAAAGGACTATTATCATATAAACAACTTTATAAATATATAAGTGAAGTTCATGTTGCGCCTAAGTTGTTAAAAGGTATATTTTTTTCAGGTTTAAATGGACAGGCCAATTTTATCTAGTTTGACACATACAACTTTGTGATGTCAGCCCTACTCCAATATTGTACTTGCAAATGGTATTTTAATACAAAAATTTGGTAAAAATGGGTAAAAAGATCCTTTCATGAAAGTATCTA
This sequence comes from Megalonaias nervosa, assembly GCA_016617855.1. NCBI lineage: Eukaryota > Metazoa > Mollusca > Bivalvia > Unionida > Unionidae > Megalonaias > Megalonaias nervosa. The sequence continues at coordinate 51,904 of JAECUM010011978.1, forward strand.
TGTATATATGCACGTATGTATCAGTGATTCCGAAATTCTTCTGGCTCTTGCTCAACATTCTTTACCACAAATTAATGTGGAGGCCAAGTATTTGTGAAATTTAATGGTAGAAATATTTAAGTATTAAAAAGTTGCATCAGAAGACAATGTTTGATATACTTATTAAAAAATATGCAAGAAAAAGTACAATTTTCTGTTCTGGATTTGCTGTTTCACAATTTTAGACATATACTTGTCTCAAACCATTTAAAATTATTTTTTCTTTCAAAAACCTATACTGTGCAATTTCACTCAACAATGGTGCTTTATGCCAGTATACTGCTTTTAAAAATTAAAAGTATATAATGCTTAATTCATGGCATTTCTGCTCAAGTCAGATTGTAGTTTTATTTCATCTGGTCCTCAAAACAATGATGGAGGATGATAATAAACATCAGGTATTGTTGGTAAAAAAAAAAATTCTTTCTCATTAATGCCTAAATGACAAGTATTTTGTTCTAAACGTTGGCTGTGTTTTGACAGACTGACACACAATATAGTTACGAACATAAGGTATTAAGAACCAATGTAGTGTCCACAGTATATAGAGCAGACCCTGGTACAAGTAAGTTTGAATAAGTTTGCTGCTTTATGGCACTGCAACACAAGTAGGTTATTTCGTGCCGAGGCAACTGGAGTAGTGTACCTTGCCCAAGAACACACCATGGTAGCTGGGAAACGTGTGTGTGTGTGTGTTTGTGTGTGTGTGGTTTATCAGAACAATTCTGGTCATATGTTTAGTGTAAGTTTAGGTCTCTATAAAAAGGCATCTAAAAGAAAAGGCAAAATATGATAACATTTTAAATATTTAAGGTCAATTTTTAATATAAAAAAGCACTCTTTAAAAAAGTCTCTGCATGAACATCATCACATGACACATCCCGGAGCGAAAGGTTGCCTCCCTTAGCCACCTCTTAAGACCTGCAGGATGATTGGTCGATTTTGAGCATCATGAAGAAGGAATGGTCAATTCTGAACAGCATGCAGGAGGACTGGCTGATTTTGAACAGCACTTCCAGTACTTTACTTGGCTCTATCATGCAGGATGAATGATTTTGAAAAGCATTTTTAGTGCTTACTTGGCTATATCATGCAGGTTGACTGATTTTGAAAAGCATTTTTAGTGCTTTACTTGGCAACATCATGTTCAGGAAATGGGAGCTTAGTGCCTTTCCAAGGACAAGCTGTGGCAAATGAGCCAGGCTGATCTGAGTAGGTGTTGAACCCATAATGTTTGAATTGTGAGCCAAAAGCTCTACAAACTGAGCTACATTTGATCCTTGACATGCGGGAGTACACTGGACCTACCCCTGAAACCAAAGGGGATATTTTACTGTTGGTAAAAATATTTGCTACAGCACCTGGGGAAAACAATGGATCCTTGAAAGCTCTAACTCCTTGTTCCTGCTCTGGCAAGCCTCTGCAGACAGTAAACAATGTTCAATCGCTACAGAATAAAAAGCTGAATGATCCCCATAGAATTAAACAATCACAATGACATAAGTCACATTTTAATATTTTTCCTTTCTATGCTGATTTTAATACAATTTTAAACAAAAGCTTGTATGACACAGATCCTAAAAACCCCAGCCTCTGTTCCACCAACCTCTCCGACCCCAAATATTTTTGCCCTAGGGTCAAGCCCCAAGGTAAGAATATACACAGGTGCCAATTTTTGTTCCATATCTAGTACATAATTATTCATTGCAAGTGTAACAAAATCTATCAAGGGGTTTAGGACAGCAAATTAAAACATTTAACCAAAACCTTAAGTCTAATTTTCTATTTCTGTGTAACTTGCCATATGGTAAAATGGTCAAACAAGCATGTCACAGAATGAATTGTGTGTGTGTTTGTGATTTGGATTTTTAACATAGCTTTAACAATTTTCCAGTCATATCACTACAATGTCTGCAGTGCGGCAGTTTATAGTGATGTCTAGCAATGGGGCATCATGCCACAGACATGTAGCATGATGTCCCACCCAGTCACTTTATCCTGACAACAGGCCGACCAGTCCTAACACTAACCTCTTAATGCTGAGTGCCAAGAAGCAGCTGCAAGTACCATTTTTGTAAGTCTTTGGAAGTGCGTTGGCCGGGGTTAAAACCCATGACCTCATGCATCCGAGGCAGACACTCTAACCACTTAGGCCACCAAAGTACTACAGAATGAATTGTCTTAGCGTCATAATGATTCAGGCTGAATATGATAAGATTCTATCATGGAGTTTAGGAAACATATGAAGAATAATTTCAATCAAACCTTAACAAATTGCTGATAATGCTGCCAACACAACAAAAGTTACAACTATGTTGTCTTCCTAGCAGCATGGACTTGACATATATAATCAACTTTAAGTAAAGTCCAACTGCAAACAATATAGACCCTGACCTGCTGTCACATAATGCACTGGCACATCATGGTCTGTGTTGTTTGTTCTGTTGATTACTCTCAACAAACTGCATTGACCCATATCTGCCATCGTATTATGCAACAGCAGATCTGGGTCTATTTAGTTTGCATTTGGACTTGACTTATAAGTGAATACATACAGTAAATTATGATTGAAATACAAGTAAAATGGGCACTTAACACCATACCATTGTCACCAGCACACTTCTGTGTATCACCCACTCCCCTAATTGTACTGCTGGCACAGTGAGTCTCATGTTCCACTGAAAGTACCTCATTCTTGACTGGTCCTGAAAAAGCAAAGAAAATAAAGAGTTTAATAAAGAGAATCTCATCTTCTTAAGTTCATGTTAAGACCTTATATTTCTAAATGATTTAGAATACAGAGAAGGTGCATTCATGTCTGGGCTAAATAGTGATTTTCATTCCAATCCTTTCTCTCAACCAATAACAACTATAAGATTAAACTTCTTAGACAGATTTATCATTCTAGTCAGGGTTGGGAATATAATGTATATACAAGTTGCCAAGGGAGATCAGATATTTCAAATGGTATAATCAGTTTAATTAAAACAACCATTTCTGGAATTACAAATTTCAAGCTTTGTCTGTTGTCTGTATAGTTACAGTGCTCAGTCACTGCAAACCACAACAAATGGGTATTTTTAAAGTTGAATATATGACCAAAATATAAGACAATCTGTCAAGGATAAAACTTACAGAAATATATAAATTTGCATTAAATCAATTACGATACTAGTTTGAAACTTCTAAGAAGGAAGTAATTAATAAATCAAACACTGGTAGATATATGTAATTGGTGAACAAAGACTTAAATCTGAGCAAGATATAAACTGAAAGTTCCAGAGTACAGTCTGTTACGGGTAAATCAAACAATCAAATATGTGATTATGTTCATTAGAGGCTTGCAGTATTACCATTATACATGTGGTGGTATGTACCATGGTACTTTTTCACTGTAACAGTACTTCAGTAGTTTCCATCAGTAAGGAATGTACAAAATCCCCAAGTAATCTTGTTATGACTATAAAGATACTAATGGTTTGTTTTCATTATCCATGACAAAATAATTCCAAAAACTATATTCTGTAATACAAAATGATTGTACGTCACAAATTAAAGATGAATATTACAAATATAATTAAATTTATGATCCTTTAATCATATGTTTGATACATGTCACGTATGTCAGTGCGGTGGCCAAATAGAATGCTGTGAGAGATATTTGGGAAAAATCCAAGTTTTTTAAACAATTCGGTTTAAAAAAAAAAAAAAAAAAAGAAAAACAGTCATGTTTTAGTTATTTACTAGCATATATGAATGTGTTAAGTAGAGGCATTCCTTTATAAGACTGTTAGTCTTTCTACAATCTTCAGGAGCTCAGTTGTTTTCTGTTCGAACTTTACATAATTTCTCAAGTCCACTAAATATTTTCTCATTTGTTGAGTGTGTTATATGTTTACTTGAACTCTTTGATAAATATCTTGCCTTGGTGTTGGCATCCCACTCAAAAGTTTCCCTGCCAAATGGTACACTTCAGTATCAATATTTTCTATTTTTAGCAATAGGCTCAATAACGTCAGCACAATGTCTTCCATAGTATCAGCCATAGTTAAGCTCAATCATCCCATTTTAGTTGCACTTCTTAGATTACAACATATACAATAATTAACATACACATAGGAAAGTCATCTTCTATATGGTAGTGACCATCTCACTATCTCATTTGTGGGGGTGGAGTTGGGGGAGGGCTCTGATTTTCTTTCAGCTGAAATATTTTCTTTTCTTTGATCTCAAGATAATTAATATTTTACCAAATAATACCATGGATGTAATATGGTGTTATTTTGCTTTAAATCAGTGCAAGATATTTGTTTCCAACTATAGACAGAGGGGAAATTAAACAAAAAAGTGTCAAGCCCTGCTCCATAACACTGAATTTTTGGTCCCTATCTGCGGTGTACCTTGGTATGTATCGCAGTACGTTCATAAATACCTGCAGGACCAAATTTTTCATGGTAAATGGCTCTGACGTTTATGGTACCAAATTTGTTGACTACTTGGGAAATTCTAGCCCTAACCAAGTTATGTTACTCTGGTTAGAATTCAGAGTTTTCATGACTATAATAGTTACTGACAGTAGCAGTCCTTGGGATTGATACAGTAGTGAGATACTGGAATGATTACATCAGTTTTCACTCCATAAATGTTGTTATTGTTGTGATTGTTGTCATGGGTTTAATGCTATTTTTCAGCACACAATAGGCTATATTTGGTGGTCAGTATAATTAGAGGAAGAACCCAGGAATATCCCAGTAAGAACCACTGACCCATGGGAAGCTAGTGGCATTCTTTCTCACATACCCACATTGACCAAGTCCAAGACTCAAACCCATGCAGAGTGATTGGTAAAGGTTAACACTTCAGACCACTCTGCCACCTGGGGACCCTGTTCCAGAAATGAAAAATGTGGGGCCTGTTCATATTTTATTCAAGCTATTTTGTTACTTTATAGATGTTATTATTATCATTTATTATCATTATTATTATTTATCACTGTACTATTACAGACTGTTCCATTTAAATATACATGGCACCCATTGAAGGCAACTGATAAATATTAAAAATTCGTAACTACCAATGGATGACTACTCCACTCTGAAAGTGCCATCCCTGGGCCCCAAGTATGTTTTCTGGAACAGGATTCATTAAAATCAAGAAAATAAATATCATTTATTATAATATTATCATTATTATTAAAATTATCATGCACTTGTTACGATGCAAATACTAGCTTATTTCCTTTGTTCCATATATAACAAACGATACGGAACTTAACACATAAATAAGATACCTTTTCAACGTATCCAGTGTTAGGCTGGATATTCCATTAGATATAACTTAGGATTATTCTTTAACTTGTGAACACTTTAGAAGCTGATGTGGAAGTACCCATCCTTTTCACACAATAGCCAATCAGTCTAATATAAGTGAGATTATGATTATGAGAAGCTAGGATATGTATTTACATATTTTCGGTGTATGTATCATATACTTACGTGTTATAAGTAAACAAAGACATAACTGACACACCGACCATGGTAAAATAAGGAAATGCTACATATAAACAATCAGCAAATTAGATCAGGTAATTTTCGAGACATAGGAAATGTTGAGTAACTGTTGATAAAATCAGTGTCTAGCATTGAATTCATTCCATGTGGCTTAAAAATATCTTTTCATTCTCAATAACAAGAATATCTTCTAAAAGTGGTCAATAATGGGAAAAGTTCATTTTCAGATGAATGTATTGTGTGGGATATATCTGCCAGTTAATTCCCCAAATCATATTATTTTGTATTGGAAAAGTGGGATCTGAGAGCATGATTATTTTTAAAATTGAAATTGTCCTGATCCGCATGCACTATACCCAGTTGAAAAAGGACCATTTGTACACAAAGAGGGTCACATTGCTAGAGGGTCTGCTAAGAATTATTAGTTTTCTTTTATTTGTCAAAATCTATATTAATAAAAGTTGCAGTAAATATACAAAGAGGGTCACATTGGTAGAGGATCTGCTAAGAATTATTAGTTTTCTTTTATTTGTCAAAATCTATATTATTAAAAGTTGCAGTAAATATATAATATAATCTCAGCAAATACTTTTGGTACTTTCATACTTTACACTTTCATTTTGTGTATATATTATGATTCGCCTTTCTCCTAGCTGTCCAATCAAGTATGACCAAATGTCTTCACAACATGAATTGTGCTATAAATGGAAAAATAGAAATAATTCATGTAAAAATCACTTGAATCAAATTTTAGTTTGCTTTTATTATCATTCTTCAAGACACATGCAAAATCACAATACATTTGTCTTCATGAGTATCGTGGTAAAAATATGTATATTTCAGAGCGTATATTAGTTTATGAGTTTTTTTGTTGTTTCTTTTAACCTAATGGTACCTATGTATGGAGGATAGGTTGGCATGTTTCTAAACAGTGTTTCCAAAATCATTAATGGGTCTTGACAGTTGATTCTTGTATCAATAACCAATGATTTGTCTTGACAGGCAACATAGTCCAAACTGTTAGTATCTATTTTCCACTTGAAAACCTGCAAATGAATGAAAGTAACGGCCATCTACAACAGTCGGCAGGTCAACGTTTTAGCACAGCCCTACCAAAAGGAAGCAAAGATGACCACTGTCCATCCTTCTATTTATTATATACACAATAAGAACTAGAAACAAATGTGAACACAAATTAATATCAAGCTCCTATACACCTACCCATAAAATGGACAGTACATAAATTTGATGCCATGGTAAATGGGAATATTCAATCTAATCTATACGTATACAGAGGTCTCACTAAGATTTTAAAACTAAGAGTCCAGGACTCTCAGTTCGGTAAAAATAGGAGTCCCACCAGCGAAAGGACATGCAATTTGATCCAATACGTGATATTGGATTTCTCGACATACGACATCGAAATTTCAACTGCAACTTTCTCATTGGACCAGCTTTTTGTCCGCTACGGCGCCTCTTTTTCGTTCAGCACTACAGTATCAATCTGGAACCTGTAACTTGCAAAATGTTTAAACAGAACCTTGAATATGCAGTTGGCACGAACTTCGTACTCGGATTGTCACTTTGACATTCGTTCAGACGTCTATTCCATAAAAATCTGCATCTTTTGGAAATTAAAAAGGCTAACCTTACCTATTGCAGCACACATTACCATCACTGTTTGTCCTTACTTCCACTTAATGTATTTTAGTTCAAAAGCTGCCATGTCAGTAAGGATCGGTACGGAAAAGGCCCGGGTACAAAAGACCTCGTCCAAAAAAAGACTCATGCTGGTAATGGTCGGAAAGGACCTTGACGGAAACGGCTTGGGTTAAAAAAACAAAGGCCGCTGTTCAGTAATAAGAATAATAATAAGCCTAATAGAAATAATAATAAGAAGAATTTTTCAATTTCAAAATTTTTGCGTCCTTGTTTTTGAATAAGCTTCTATCTTTATTAAAAAGTTCTTTATTTATTTCATTATTCAACTTCTACTTGTTCTGGTTCTTTCTTCTCTCTCGCATTTTACTAAATGAAATTCTTCTTTACGCGCATTTCTTTGTTTTAATATAGCCTCTGTGATTTTTGGCCTTCGGGCCTACAACCCATCGCTCAAAATTATTGTGGAGGGTTTTGTTCTTGCGTCTTCCCTTTTGACTTTGAAGATTCTTTCTTCTGCATTGTTTCCATCAAGTACCTCTGTAATGGTTTTAGTCTGTTCAGTTTTTGTTTTCCTTTTCAAGTTTTTCAGCTAATATTTGTGCTTTAATTTCAGGTGGCAAGTTCTCTATATCGACGTCCTTGTATCTCAGAACTAATTTATTTTAAACACGTGGTGGATCTTGTACCACACATTCCTTACCATTAACAGAGCCGTTGATACATATACCAACCACTTTTGTTGTTTTTATGATATAGGACAAATTATATTATTCCGATTTTCTAGATGCACTTGTTCTTCTTGTATTACTGTGTAGACCATTTGTAGCAATATAGCGTATGTCTTAAAAGACTAACTCTTTCTCTGTTTGATTTCCTAGTCTGGTACTTGTGCCTCTTTCCTTCTCTTCGCTCATAACCTTTTTTACGTTTTCATATTTTATTTTTATTTATTTATTTTTTTTTCCCATTTCACACATTTTTTATTTTCCATTTTTTATATTTTCAATATCTTCTATGTGGATTATTTATTTATTCTTGAAATTACTTTTCGTATTTAAACGCTTTTTAGTATGTTCAATAAAATTGTCGGTTCTCAATTGACTTTCTGATAAATAAATATTTAATCACGAGTTGTAACTGTGTTTTAACATCTTTTTGTACGTCTTGTGATCTACAGTAGGAAAATAGGCCAATATACTATAAAATAAGAAAATGGTGCGTGTCAGCTTATCGTCTTCTCAATGAACAGATCAAAACTGGTATCCTTGATCTGTAACAAAACTGCACTGGTACTAAACAGAAACACGAGTTCGTCATGTGCGGTTATGTCTTACAACTATCGGTAATGTACTCTCTCTCTCTCTCTCTCTCTCTCTCTCTCTCTCTCGTACAGTTGTACCAGAAAAATTCATCAAGTTTGTGATTCTTGATCAATATAAGAAAGAATATTTTTAATAAAATAAAGTTTAATGTAAGCTTTCCACCGGTGATACAGACACAAAACTGCTTTGATTGCTGATGTTCTGAACATTTTTGGTTTTGATTCATAATTATACGCTGTGGCAACATACGGCTATTGCTATTATACAAAGGATCTGAGCGGCTTTGGGGTTTTTATTTATGGTAAGGAAGTACACAAATTGTTATTCTGTAGCAATCCAGTCAACATTGTGATACACTTACTCATTGTTAAACATAAAAAAAAAGGATACGGGTTTAAACGAAAACGAAAATGGGTGTCAGAAGTAATAAGTTATACTTAACGTAAATATACACCTCCTTCAGACGATATTTTAAAAAAAGTAATTTCTACAAACTATCATTGACTTTTAGGCATACTGAGTTGAAATGCAGAATTACAGATGTATCTCTTTCGGCAGTCAGCTTTATTGGGGCGTATTAGCCATACCGAATAATCCACGACAAAATTAAGGTTCCACAACAGAGGAGAAAACCACTGGCTTTTTAATAGTCGAGTTTCTTTATTAAGAAAGCTATCTTGGATAATAATTAAATACATATTTTGGGCAGAAAGAGGTGTCTATTTTATTTATGTGAGTTTCATAAGAATCTGACTGGGGGGGGGGGACAAAATCAGCCCTTATCGTACCTTGTCCTATGGCATTTCATCCTCCAGACCAATGCGCAATAGTCACCATGTGAGAAACTGTTTCAAATATATGAAAAAGATTGTTATGTATCTCAGATATGGACTTCGATTATGTTATGTATCTCAAATATGGAATTAGTTTACATATCTGAAATTCTTCTTTTGGCATTTGCAAAATTCATTCTCGCGCTTTAAATTATTTTCCACATAACACCTTTTGGTTTTACAAATATAGAAATGAATTTCACATATTATAAAAAGATTTCGACACATGTGAAATAGTGCATTTGTATACAGTAAAATTCCTTTTCACGTACATCAAATAAAATATTAAATTCTAAAATGGACATATTCGTTGCTCTTTTACTTTCATTGTTTTGTAGCGTTTCATTTGAGTTTGCTTTTTGTGATTAATTATTTATTTTGAAATGTATTTTTAATCCGTAATCTTGGTTATATACATTTGTTAGTCAAGAGAAAATTTGATTTTACTAATCAACAAACTGTGCTTAGTCTCTTAATTACCTCATAATTCTGAAAATCTTCAAATAAAGTCTCAAGAAATAACGCCTTGATCGCTCCCTTCGCTCCTTTCTCTTATCGTTCCTTCTTTTAATTGTTGAACTTTTTCATTTCTATTTCCTGAAAATATATATCTTGTTGTCCTTGATGAGCTGTTAGTTCAGCTGGATAAAATGCTTTTTTACGCTCTCTTGCAGGTTCATCTGCATCATTTTCTTGAAGTGTTTCCATTTATTTCCTTCTCGCACAAGTCCTAATATTTTAAAAATTCGCTTCGACTATACGATTCTATAGAAGACACGCCTTCTAGCGGATCCGTTCCTTGAAATTGGTTTTTCTTTACCATTTTAATTCTTGTAAACTATTTGTTATGATGAAATTTTAAAATGTGGTTTAGATAATTTATACTATGCTGATAGCATGATGAATAACCTCTTTACATAAATCAACTTTATCTCCATATATTAACGACTGTGCAGCCGTTTGAGTCAGTCATTAATTAAATGATCAGATAAAGTTTCACTAATTACGGCATCTTCATCAGTTGCACGTAACAGACAAAAAATCATTATCATTAACAGGATTTACAATTCAATCACAATGTGCCATTTTTAAAAAAAAAAACTATTTAATGGATTAAAGGCAATCTGAAAACAAATTAGGGTTTTAAATGATAGTGAAGTGTCAGAAAATCCACAAGTTCTAGCGTGAACTAATCTTACCAAAAAAAACCAAAAAACAGACCAACGATAAAAGAATATACAGAGAGAAAACTTATAAGCATTGAACTGAAACTGGCTTAGATAAACTAGATGGAAAACAAGAAAAAAGAGAACATTTGTGTAATTGAGCAATAAAAACATCAAAGCCATTGTCAGATGGGATAAAACTTGGGGAACATTTATGATGAGTAAGTTTCTTGAAAATGATAATTTAAATAATTTAGAGACAAAATTGAAAGAAGAGTACATAAAAACATATGCAATAAGATATTTTATTGCTTCTTTTCTTATTTAGACTAGGACTATCTCCGTGTGTATCGAGTACCTGTTTTATTTAACTACATCCATTTGTAAAAACAACAGTTTACAAGGGGGGGGGGGAGCTATTGAAATTATTCCTAAAATTGTGTCTTGAATGTTTTCTAATAGACACATTTTGTTGTTCAACAATTGAAACAATTTTTACAGTAATTTATCTGTATGATGTAGTTAAACATTATGTAGGATATGATATAAAACATAAAACTTAAGTTGGTATGATAAGTCAAGATTATTTACAAGTATTCTCTGCTTATTTTTACATAGCTTTTAAATAATAATTACTTTACTTACTAATATTTTTTAAATTAATGGAAGAAAGAAAGTGAATTTAACAAGTTTAAGAAGTTTTAAGAAAAGTAGTGTAACTTCTAACAAAGAAGAAAGGTCCACATAGAGTTGATCTTGAAAGACAAACTTAGAAGTATGATTTAAACAGGTTATTTAAAGCGTAATAGATTAAACATCCAAAAAGTTTCGAAGAGATAATAAAGGTGATTATATCAGTTAGCTAGGTTAGTTTTAGATTGTCTATCTGATACCACATGGAGTGCTACCAGATAAAAATAATTAAGAAAATAAGTGGACCTCGGACGAATAGGGTGGTATGTTATAAAAATAAGAGAAAGAATCTCGAGAGAGTCTAGTTCTACTGAACATTAAGAGCGGAACAAGTTCTGCCAATGGATCTACTAGTTGAAAACAAACATTAAGTAGGTCAGTAATACAAGGGATAACAGTTCTTGTGAGCAAAACTAAAACATAAAAACGTACGTCTTAGCGGCCAATCTTATGCATATAAAGGGTATAAGAGAATCCTAGTGAACAAATTCACAAGCTCTAAAATAATGACAGAAATTCTTATGTTGCAAAATAGTCTAAGAAATTAAAATGATTTGTTTAAATAGATTGAAAATTACAGAGGTGTTGGAAGAAAGAATACACCCTAAAATATAAAGCTCTTAATTAGAGAGTAGTATAGCAAGAGCTTCATATGGTATGGGTATTACGGATAGTTTAGGACTTGGAGGAATAACAACATGATTTAATAGTCATATATCTTTTACTGAGTTTAGTGCAACTTTACTTGGATTTTTTACTGAAGGTAATAAAAATAGTATAAAATACAACTTCAAATCATGATGAAATTGTAGCCAGTGGTATAATGAAATTAAACCGTATTGATAATATGAGTAATAAGGGATACATGAGCGACAGTGGGACTTTAATGTAAAACAGGGTGTTTGCACTTTGGCGACAAGATTTTTGGCGACAAATGGCACACCCTGGGATATTATAGCGACAATGAAAATGTTGTATAGGGACAATAGGAATGGAACAGGTAGGGTGACGTCACGGTACTAGACACTTGCAACAGTGTAGCAAGTGGCTGACCTGAACACGCGTGGCTACCACTCTAGGTTGAGACAAACACAATAGAGATAGAAACATATACAACACATATATAGGCAAGAAAGAATAAATCTTTTCGAGGCATATGAAAGTGGCCCTGAAAAGGGCCATTGGTGTTTATGTTAACACCATTTCGTTAACATATAGGACATCTGACTGATCTTCTTCTCTTTCTCAAACTTTGTCTAACCTCTGGACGGTAGATGAGGACTCGCTTCAGACAGCCTTGTCTCTCCACATAGCATCTTCTTTTCCAAACAGTCGCATCGGTGATTCGGATGATGGTCCATGTTGATTTAACATACATGGGCAAGTCCGTACGGAACAGCATTGACGATACGAGAGTAGAGGATTCAACGTTTGTCCACATCTTGTGACCAGAACAGGTGAAGGGAATGAAGTGAACCGCGTTTATTTATAGTGGAAGAGCGGATCGAAACGGATTGAGATTCTTCACCAATCCCAACACGCGTTACAAAATTCAGTCACTTCGCGGAGTCTGTCTTCCAATCTGAAGAGAGCTACCTGTGACGTCACATTCCCTATATAGCTGCACTAGCGTCTGTGCGCAATAAATCGATGCAACATTGTTTTTTGAAACATGACGGAAACTAAGAAGACAATGAATTGGGGTGCACCGGCTGTGGAGACGAGAAGCGATGGCATAGCAGCGGCTACCAAAGTTAACACATGTCTACTTCCAGAAGAGGTCGATTTTAATTGGGATTTAGTAGATTTTCTCTCTTCGCAAGAATTTGTTCCGGTACTAGCTCCTTCACCACCTTCTCCTTCTTTACCACAGGTCAAGCATTTTAAACAGAGACAGAAAGAAGAATTGGAGAAATTTTTGCAAAGCAGAAAGAAGCAGAACAAGCTTTTCTCCTTCAACAGCAACAGCGAGAAGAAGAAGAAGCAAGAAGGAAACGACAGGAAGAAGAAGAAGCAGTAGAGAAGAAACAAGGTTTAGGAGGGAAGGAGAACAGTGAACCTCAAACGGTAACGGTACTCTTAGACATTTTGGCAGAGTTAAGAAGTCTGAAACAAATGTATCAGACTTCTTTATTACGACCCAAGAGAAAAAGACCTTCCCGAGCCAAACAGTACAACCCGGTTACTACACCTGAGATACCACCCCTAGTGATTTCTACCAAATCATTGACAGGAGCAAGTCCAGAAGTAGGCCTTGGCCGTGGCAAGGGCATAAGGCAGTTAAAGCTGATTGCTTCTCGTTCCTGAGTTTGTTTTTAAAAAAAAACAAGCACCCAACTGTCCTTTTCAGGGCCACCCACTTCTTTCTAAAAGATATAGTATTCATTTTGCCTCAATCAATTAAAACTCGAAATCCCTTTTATTTTTTAACCCTATGATGTACGTGTGTGAATGCGTGAGGTAGGCCCTTATTCTAAAATATCAACCAAGAGACACTTACGTTTTTCAGTCTGGTCTATTCTGGTACAAATGTTTTACAATCCAATTCACAACACAACACAACACTTTTTCAAAAAGTTCATAGACTTCTTCTGTGTCTTTTTTCTTTCACTCTCTCTGTTTTTTGAATTTCTTCACTTTCACAGGTTTTTCCTCCTCTTCTTCCTGACTTTTTTCTCGTCTTCTTTTCTTTTCTGTCTTCTCTTTCTGAACGTATCGGGGTTCTTCCTTTGCCGAGGGCACCTCTTCTTCTTCCTCCTCCTCCTGCTCCTGTTGTTTCTTAGGGCAGTCTGAAGACCAATGTCCTTTCTCTTGACAATGATAACAGGTATCCTGACATTTGTCTCTTTTGACACTGGTCGTCCTCTTTTGACGGTCTGGACATTCTGTAGCCCAATGCCCTTTCTTCTGACAGATATAGCAAGTATCTTGACTTTTATCTCGAAAGGAGGGGGAGCAGTCCGTCGGCTTGTCTGAAGAAAACTTTCGTATGACACCTCGCAAAGCTCTGATTAGAAGTTCGATCTGTGTGGGCTCTTCCATCGTGCTGGTCGGCTTGAGAGCAAAATGAATACTGAGAGGGAAGGCACCAGCCCTTTATATGTACACTGAGCCTGACATGGATATATAGGGGTCCATGGCGTTTCAAATGTAGTCATTTGACTTTTTGCAGTCAAGATGAAACGATCGCATCATTTCGTAAAGAAAAGAGAAGAAAGTAAGAGACAGAAACGTGATTTATCGCCTCGCACAGTAGCTGAAGTCTTGGCTCAAATTCATGCCAGCGATTTTGAAGATGAGATGAGAGAGCCAGAATCCAGGCCAAGAGAGTCTACACCAAGTCAAAGTCCATCACCACCACTAAACCCTGAAAATTACTAGCACATTCGAGAAACCGACAAACGATCCTCCAGAAAATTTAGAACTACAGCCTACACGTACGCGGTGAAGTTTAAAGATTTCAAGTCCGACATACCGTTAGAGAAAGCAGAAGGGTTCATCACCGGTGTGGGGGATTCTTTGTTAACCACACTGAAACGGCAATGTGAAGCCAAAGAAGACGATCACTTGAGACTTTCCATTCATTACGACAGTTTGAAATCCCCCGTTTGGATGGAGTTTAGCAGCCCGGAAGAATTGACACCTTCCAAAGTCATCGACAAGTTTCAACACGTGCAGCAATCCAACGACAAGTTTCACATCACCGACGGAAAAGCGACACTCTTCATAACCCACGTATCTCTTCCCAAAGGGACGGGACGAAAAAAGGTGTTCTTGATAGACAATCTTCGCAGCACAAAAAAGAGCCTCGTTCAAATTAACAACCTTCAAGACAAGACGTGTTTAGCCCATGCCATCGTCGTGGGACGAACGTATACCGACAAGAACGACACGGTAGAATGGAAAAGAGCCTGGAAAACTATTCAACGATCGGACCGAGCCAAACAACGAAGAGAAGCAGAACTCCTGTTACAGCAAGCGGGGATATCCAAAGACACCGCTTGTGGCATTCCTGAAATGCAAAAATTGCAAGACATCTTGGCTCCACGTTACACCTTGAAAGTACACCCTCAAGAAGTGCGCAGACATCTGTTGTTTCGAGGCAAAGATTTTCAAAGACGGAAAATACATTCACGGCTATCATCACGATGAACATTTTGGTGCCATTACCAGTATCACTGGATTCCTGTCATACGGTTATTACTGTGAGAAATGTGACTATGGCTTTAACAATCGAGAGCAACACAAACACTGCGGATCGAAGTGTGAGGGATGTTTGGTCTCTAAACCCTGTCTGGACGAAGGACAAGAACGAGTGCATTGCCCACTTTGTCAGCGCACGTTTGTCAGTCCGACCTGTTACCAACAGCATCTAAAGACGCAAGGTTCACAGCGAAAAAGTGCTTGTCAGCTGTTGAGATTGTGCCCTACTTGTGAACAAGGCATACGTACCAATAATACCAAGGCGCAATTATGTTCAGGAAAGAAACGATGTCACATTTGTCGCCAAATCGTGGACCTGGAACACAAATGCTACATTCAAAAATACCATTCCAGACATGAAGAGGAAGAAGAAGACCAGAAGAAATGCAATTTCATCTTTTTCGATTTTTGAATGCATGCAGGAGACCGGTATTCACATTCCTAATTTCTGCGTGGCTCACCGAGCGTGCGAGAAGTGCATCCAAGAGCCTATCTTTACTCATTGCCCTCAGTGTAGCCAGATTCCTGGAGGAAGTGAGAAAATCTTTCGGGGACCGAACACGTTGGCCGATTTCGCCCAATGGATCTTAGACCCTATCGATGAGACGTGGAGCCAAGAAGACATCGAACATTAAGGAGATTGTCATCGCTATGCCACGGTGATGGCTCACAATTTCTCGGGATACGATGGACAGTTTCTTTTGAGATACTATACGGAACAAAGTACCGAACGTCCTAAAGTGACTTTGAATGGAGCCAAAATCATTTCCATGCAAGTGGGACAAGTGCAGTTTAAAGATTCGATGAGTTACTTGGCCATGCCTTTGAGTCGCATGCCTTTAAACGTTTGGAATGACAGAAATGGCCAAAGGCTATTTTCCGCACTTTTTCAATACCGAAGCTAATCAACATACCGTTCTACCCCATTTGCCTGAGGCTCACTACTACGACCCCGACAACATGCGTACCGAACAACGAGAAGCTTTCTACGCTTGGTACCACGCTCACGCATCGGACCCCTTCGACTTTCAGGAAGAAATGTTAAAATATTGTCGTTCCGACGTGGACATTTAACGACGTTGCTGTGGAAAATTTCGAGAACTGTTCATGGAGCACGGAGGGATCGACCCTTTGAAAGAAGCCTGCACCATTGCCAAAGCGTGTTCCTTAATGTATCGCCAACGATTCATGCCCGAAAACACCCTTGCTGTCATAAGTCCTCAAACGACCAATTTTGTCAAGCGCCAATACTCGGTCAAAGCCCTACGCTGGTTACATTACTTGTGCGACAAGGAAAACAAATGGATCCAACATGCTCGCAACAGAGGAGGCGAGAAGACCATTGGAAGGTATTCAGTGGATGGCTGGGACTTAGAAAACCCCAAGATTATGTACGAGTTTAACGGGTGCTTATTTCACGGATGTCCTATCTGTTACCCTCAACGTAACACTACAAATCAGTTTTTACAACGGACCATGGAAGACTTGTACCAGGCCACTTGTCAGCGACGATTGAAGTTAGAAGAGCAAGGATACCAAGTGGTAGAAATGTGGGAACACGAGTACGATCACCGTTTGAAAACCGATCCCGAGTTTAAGCGCATCGTGGAAAGTTACAAGCTGGTGGACCCACTGAACCCACGGGACAGTTTGTACGGAGGATGAACGAATGCCACCTGTTTGCTATACCAAGCTGACGAGGAGAAAGGAGAAGAAATCAAATACTTGGGCGTGTGTTCGCTGTATCCTCACGTGTCCAGATATTGTCACTTTCACGCAGGGCACCCGCAATTGCTGACGGAACACTTCGACGTGGACAACATTCGACAATACGAAGGATTGATCAAGTGCAAAGTCTTACCTCCCACGAACTTGTACCATCCCGTTTCACCACATCATTGCCAAGGAAAACTGATGTTTCCTATGTGCCGTACTTGTGCCGAAACGTGCAACCAAGACCGATCTTGTCAGCACACTCAGGAAGAACGAGCCTTGACGGGAACGTGGGTCAGCGTGGAATTGTTCAAAGCTCTGGACCTGGGATATCAACTGTTAGAAGTGTACGAAATTTACCACTTTCCCAAGACAGAAAAATACCACAAGCGCGACGAGACTCAAAAAGGCATTTTCGCAGGCTACGTGAATGCCTTTTTGAAACTGAAGCAAGAAGCCAGCGGCTATCCTTCCTGGTGCCACACTCCCGAAGGCCAAAAGATATTCAAAGAGAAATACTGGGAGCAGGAAGGCATCACTTTAGACCACGTAGAGAAAAACGGAGGAAGGCGATCGTTTGCCAAAGTGATGTTAAATTGTTTGTGGGGCAAAATGGCACAACGACCGTATTTACCCAAGACGGAATATTTGACAGAACCTTCCCGCTACTTCCAGATGATTCACGACAAAACTAAATACATGAAACACGTGGACGTCATTCGTGAGAACTTGATCTTAGTCAATTATGAAGAAGAACTTGAATTTGTAGAAGCCGACGAATTTGGAAATGTCATCATTGCGGCTTACGTGACAGCCCATGGTCGTTTAAAACTGTACGAAGCTTTAGAACTGTTAGGAGATCGTGTGCTGTATTTTGACACGGACAGTTGCATCTGCATCGATCGCTTGGGTTAACAACACCCTGTCATCGAAGGAGACCATTTAGGAGCCTGGACGGACGAGCATCCCGACGACAAGATTCTAAGTTTTGCAAGTGGAGGTCCCAAAAATTATGGCTACGAATACCGTGACCCACAAGGAAAAGTGCACACGGAGTGTAAAGTGAAATGATTGACTCTCAATTATCGCACCAGTCGACTGGCTAACTTTGGCGTCTTGAAAGAAGCCTTGCAGTCTGGAGAGGATGGAAACTTTAAAGTGACCACCCACGAACCGCACAAGACTGTACTGTTACCCACACACCAAATCGTCAGCCGGTCCTTGGAAAAAGTCTATCAGATCGTGTACTAGAAGCGAGTACGGCTTCCCAATCACTTTACATTACCGTACGGTCACGCTGGTATAAAAAAATGGTTCCAAGACGATAGTCACCAGCAAGAAGGATGACTTCGACACTGCAGGAATCGAGTGAGAAACCCACAGAGAACTCCAAGTTCAAAGCATACCATTTTCCTGTTTTCTTGCCTGACTATTGCAGTTGTGCCAGTCGATTGGAAACGTTTCAGAAACAGCCAACGGATAGGGAAGGAGTACCTACTGCGAATGTTTTAGCTAGAACAGCATTTGTTTACTTGGGACCTGAGACTGGATTGGGATACGAAGTACAGTGATTCAGTTATGGTCTGAGGTTGCGTAGGGATCGATGTATCTATAAAGATTCAGTTATTCTGGAACATACTCAATGGTCTCCTCACTGTCCATACCTTTCTATGGTCTTTCCACCCATCACACTACGGTTCAGGTATGACGGTACCTTAGAGAAGGTAGTACCGATGTCTAAGAAGAAAAAAAGGAAGACTTCCAAAACTGGTCATAAAAAAGGGACGATGTGGAAACTCGAGACTTCATTACGACTAGTATAAAAAAGGACAAAGTTTATTGTCACTACCAACGCCAAGCGAGAAAGATGAATCCTTTCAAACAGCAAGTATCGAGCGTAAAACTCAAGTGCAACGAGAAACTCGAGTACGATGCAGTGCCTTGCGATGGCAGAGATGCCGTACCCTAAGACCTCAACAATTCAGTACCACATCATGGAAATTTTGCTACAACTGTTCCTACCATGGAAAGTGATGCTGTGCGTGTCAAACCTGACGGAGGCGAGAGCGATGCCACTCGTCATCGTACGTCTTTTCACTTTACTGGTTTTCATGATGTCATCATTATGAAACCATGCGGCTACCACCGTACGGATGTCATCCAAAACTGAGCAAACTCCTGCATATTTCACCGTACCCTCATCAAAATGAACCTGTCAAAGAAGAACATTCGTTCCCTGTACGATTGCCTGAATACTGCGATTTTGAAAGTTGATTCCAAACCTTCCGAGGAAAATGGCCCAAATATCTGGGAGGACCTACGCCCGAAGAATTAGTTAGAGCCGGATTTATCTACTTGGGCGAAGGGGATAAAGTCAAGTGCTTCAGTTGTGGTGTGTCACTTCACGAGTGGGAGAAGAAAGATTGCGCATACCTGGAACATACTCGATGGTCTCCGGATTGTCACTACCTACCTTTAGTGGGACCTCGTCATTGAAGTGGCATACCATGTCGTTTGAAAAACCAGCTGATTGGCTAGGAGTCAAACGTTGGACAACACCTAGACAAGTATTTAAACCCCATTTGAAAAATAATCCTCAAACATTACCAAACGAATTGCAAGAGAAGATCTACAAGAACATTTGGCAGGGACTTGCAAGTGCAAAATCTCAATGGGTGACTGAGGAACTTTTATGTCGAGAAATTCACAAGAGGAAATTGACAAAAGTCAACAAACAAGTCAGATTTCTCTGGATCAAGTGTGCGTTCTTCCGAATATTCCTCTTTAGACCATTTACATTTGAAGATTTTAATGACATTCTTGACCGTTTCCTGGAAAGGCAGTGGCCAGAAATTACTCACAAGATTCGTTACTTTCGCTGTAGGAGAAATGTTTGTCTGACACAGTCATGGATAATTTCCAAGAGAACATTCGTGGTTTGCCTGTGGAGTTGAGAGAACGCATTTACCGAGAGTTGGTCAAAATACAAGTGAAACGCAAAGAACCATTGCATCCGTTACGTCACCGATGTTTGAACCACTGGTACCTAAATGCTATAAGAGGACTGATTCTGATGAAAGTGTTTCAGTGGCCAGACATTGATGAATCGCGTGAAATTCATAAATTTTTGGATGCCACTCATTCAGCTTACAAGGTGATCCTAATACACCGAATTCCAAAAGACGAGTTAGAGGATTACCAAAATCTTTTACACAACGTAAACTTAGTTCAAGAGGAAACTTCTGTACGACATATGGTGTGTGAGTTAGTGACTAAACATTTTTGATACGGTACTAAAATAAAACCGATTCTGTTCAAAAAGTACACTTATTACCTTACACCAAAGAGGGTATAAAAACGGACTACCATGCCACGACCTTTATCAATCGTGATACAACAGATTCCGTGGATGGAAATCAATGACACTATTCAAACGGTAGAGGATTACGATTACATTTTACGAGAACTGTGTCTATTGAATTGGGGTCGACGTGTGGTGTGTGTCTTAGTGACTTGCTTTCTGGGATTTCGTTTACCGGCTGATTCCTTGTGGACTCTTTACGAGCATTACCTATTGCTCCAAAAAGCATGAAAGTGGTTAAATGCACACGAAAAACTCATTCTGTTAAAAGCTTTTCGCTTTCATCTCGATACTTCTCGACAACCTCTACAAGAAGGAAAGATTCCTGAACTTTTAGGTACTGAAGATGTGTACGATGATATGTGTGTAGCTTGTGACTTACACCCTCACTGGAAAGATGTACGTAACTGGAAAAGTTGGGGTTTCGAGGCTTGGACAAAAGAAGTGGCACACTATGCCCAAGATTTGTCATCCTAAAAAATTAAAACATTCAGTGAAAAAAGTAACTTTTAAACCTGTGTTAGTGACAGTACCAGAAGAAGAACCAGTCCCTTCAGGACAGGACAGGCCTGTCATTGACATCCCCGAAAGACCATTCCAGAAGGACTCCTCTGTGACTGTGCCAAGGAGTGTAGAGACTCTCAGAACATTACATGCTGTCCCTACGATACCACATCTTGATCACCACAAATGTGCTACAGAGACTTGTTTATATTCCACTATGATCGTTTTGATGTGTCTTTTATTCCTGTACGTAGCCATTTGGCTTTTATGTATTTTTGTCTTTCGTGTTGTTCACAATTAAAGATGGCAATAAACGTGTCCTGAAAAAAAGTATAAAAACTCTTGTCTTGTCTGTCTTCCTGTCAAAAGTGACATTCTTTACACTACTACTATGGCTACCTCTACTGTCTCTGCTCCCTCTTCCTCCACTTTCAAAGTCATCGACGAACACGTAGATCAGACTAGTTGGGAGGCCTTGTATCTTCACCATCCCTTTAACG
>JAECUM010011979.1:0-19818 GCA_016617855.1 Megalonaias nervosa
ACAAAGTTATAATCTTTTGATGAGATTTCAGATGGTATGTGATACAAAGTTATAATCTTTTGATGAGATTTCAGATGGTATGTGATACAAAGTTATAATCTTTTGATGAGATTTTAGATGATACACAATACAAAATTATTATGTATTAACGAGGTTTACACATGACTTTACAGACATGACCAAAGCAGTATTCATAGGCCAAATGGCAATTATTATTTTCATCCAGTGATAAAGTCATAAAGTTACATGTTAAACAAAATTGAAAGACAATAATTGTTTTGTTATAAAACAACACTGGCAATGGGTCTGCACTGATGTGATATTATAAAACAACATTTGCAATGGGTTTGCACTGATGTGATATTATAAAACAACATTGGCAATGGGTTTGCACTGATGGGATGTGATGCTGAATAAATCAAAACAAATAAATAAAGTGCATCAAGTTTCACATTTTCATAATCATAGGGTCTTGTTAGACAGTTTAAGCATCATATGCTTCTATTAACTTCATGATTCAGGCAGTCAATGCTTCCGGTTCACAGCCTTTCATATATACAGCATGTAAAATATAGAATGATTTACCTACTAATCTAAAATTAGTATCCAATATCAACATATTTATTAAAAGAGGTAAAAAGCTATTTTTTTTTAAATGTACGACCAATAAAACCACTCAAAGGTTGCTATACTGTCATTTACTTTGAAATTTATATGTGTGCATATGAGTTTTATATATTTTATTTTTTATGCTAGCCACGAATCATGTGATAAGTAATTAGGGACAACAATGGAAATAGTAACATGAATGTTTATTCACTTCCTTTTTGCATAGTCTTAGTATCTTGCATGTGACAATGCACAGTGTTATCCTTGGTATCTTCTGTATGACAATGGATTGCACTATCCTTAGTGCTATATGGCATGCATTGTTATCCTTTGTATCTTGTATAAGAATGCAGTGTCATCCTTAGTGTCTTCTATAAGACAATGCATGGTGTTATCCATAGTATTTTCTATATGAAAATTTATGATGTTAGCCTTAGTATCTTCTGCATGACAATGCACTGTGCTATCTTTAATAACTTCTATATAATAATGCAATGTCATCCTCAGAATCTTCTATTTGACAAAGCAATGTGTTATCATTAGCATCTTTTATGTGACAATGTATACAGTTATCCTTCATATCTTTGTATGACAATAAATAGTGTTATCTTTAGTATCTGTGTATGATGATGAAGTGTTATCCTTTGCAACTGTTGTATGAGAATGTAGTGTTATCCTTATTATCTTGTATTTGACAATGCACTGTTATCCTTCATATCTTTATGACAATACATCAGCATCTTTGTATGACAATGAATAGTGTTATCCTTCAGTGTATGAATAGTGTTATCCTTATTATCTTTTGTATGACTTGCTTAGTGTTATCCTTATTATCTTTTGTATGACAATGCAGTGTTATCCTTATTATCTTTTGTATGACTTGCTTAGTGTTATCCTTATTATCTTTTGTATGACAATGCAGTGTTATCCTTATTATCTTTTGTATGACTTGCTTAGTGTTATCCTTATTATCTTTTGTATGACAATGCAGTGTTATCCTTATTATCTTTTGTATGACTTGCTTAGTGTTATCCTTATTATCTTTTGTATGACAATGCAGTGTTATCCTTATTATCTTTTGTATGACTTGCTTAGTGTTATCCTTATTATCTTTTGTATGACAATGCAGTGTTATCCTTATTATCTTTTGTATGACAATGCACAGTGTTATCCTTATTATCTTTTGTATGACTTGCTTAGTATTATCCTTATTATCTTTGTATGACAATGCACTGTATTATGCCTTGTATCTTTTATGTGACAATGGATTTCAATTTTAATTTGTGCTGTGTTGCTGAACAAACTATAATGAGTAAATCTTATCTTATTTGAGAATTGACAGACTTGATTGGTTTTGATAAAAAAAAAAGCAAATATTGCCCTGTTCAACGCTAAGTCTATATTATCCTTCTATCCTGGTAATGATCCAAATGATCAGTCACATGACCATGTTATGTAGGGGGTAAAGAGATCATATGGGTCAAGTTTCATCTTTCCCAAATAAAGCAACACCCACAAGTTCCATGAAAATATTAGAGAATTTTATGCATCAAGGTGCCTTACAGCTTTTCCTGATTCTCCCATTGCACCAGGCAGTCCTGGAGGTCCTGCTTCACCCTGGGGGCCTGGGAGACCATCTAGACCTGGTTTACCAGAATCTCCTTGAGGACCCTAGAAAGGAATTTTGAGTTTAATAAATAATATATTCTTGCATTTGTACTGTAAACTATTGTTTCCAAGTTTACTTGGAAAAGAGAATCATAAAGAAGAAAAGGCTCCAACTCTCTTTTTATTATAATGCCAGGTCTCTCTGTAACCCAGCTTCTTCTGCACAATAAAGGAATTCAGTGAAACCTTAAACCATCTCTCTGTTTTCTTTGCACACTGAAAACAAGGAAACTTCACCCAAACCAGTCTCCACATAACCCAGCTTTCTCTGCACACTAAATATAAGGATATTTCTTTATACCAGTTTCTCTGAAACCAAGTATCATCTGTAGACTGAATATGGTGAAAGTTCCATAACCAGTTTCCCTGTAACCAAGCTTCTCTGCACAATAAGTACAGTGAAGCTTCCCAAAACTGGTATCTTTATAACCCAGTTTTTTCTACAGACTGTATACAGTGAAAATTACCTAAACCAGGTCATTGTTATCCAGCTTCCTCTTCAAACTGCATACTGGGAAACTTTTCCCAAACCAGCCTATCTATAACCCAGTTTCTTCTGCTCACTGGCATAATATTTTGGTCCCAATAAGGTCCAACACAAGTACTAATCAAAGCTCTTTCAAGGTCAGTTTGACTTTTAATGCAGCACTTATTTTTCCTGATGAAATTTTTTTTACAAAATTAAAATGCCTCTAGCATGTGAACACTAACTATGAATTCGAAATAATTTGTCTTTATCATCAGGGACAAGATGCCTGTTAGAAAGATTTGTACAAGTGCTTGCAAACTAAAAATGGCATGGTTGAATTATCTTTGTTGAGGGGCATCCTCGCATCCATTTTTATGACTGTAGGTAAAGTAGGGTCCAAGATATGAAGGGAATAGCAAATAAATGACCCAAATTATGTCACAGTGACCTAGTTGTGGTACGGTTGAGCAATTCTTGCTGAGATGCAGTCATATTTGTTGATTATTGATTAGTGAAACAGAGTGCAAGATATTGAAAGCATTATGAATGAATGGTTGAAAATACAAAAGACAAGCATGAAAAATTAAGTCAGTGACTTTTTTTGTAAGGTTGAGTTACTATTGTTAGATGCATCCATAGCACAGAATTTCATGAGTTATGTGGAAATGGGGTACAATATTTAGGATATAGCAAATGAATTGCTGAAAATACAAACATTACTCAAGCATGAAACTTTGGTCACAGTCAATTAGTTTTGATATGTTCAAGGTACTTGTCCCCATCCACATATCAATTTTCATGATTGAAGGCAAAAATGGGTCTAAAATACTCAGGTTTGTAATGAACACACCAGCTGCCAAATTGCTACTGTCTCTTCAAGCTTGTTGGTATTTAGACATTACATCCTGGAAAGTAGGATCACAGTAACCCAGTTTTAAAAAATTACACACTCCTTCATCTCAAGGCGCACTTCAAATTTGGCTTAAAGGGACAAAACAAATTAAAATTTACTTCTTGGATTAGTAGTAAACTGGATAGACAGATGGATGAACAAAATGAATGCAATATGCCACCCACTTTTGGAAGTCAAGAGTACAATAAAGTTTAATCTCACTGGTTTTCCAGGTGAGCCCCTCATTCCATCCTCCCCAATAACACCAGGCAGTCCAGGAATGCCTCTCTCTCCATTTGGTCCTGCTGGTCCCACGGGACCAGGGGGGCCCTAGAGAAAAAAGAACAAATACTTTATGAATAAAATTAAATATCGTTTACCCAAATAAGTGCAGGCAATTAACAATAAAACTTTAAATAAGCAAACATGAGCACAGCATGCATTACTTATTGATGGTGGTTCAACTACAGAGACCATTTTCAACCAGCTCCTGCTGGTTCATTGTAAATGTGTTTCAACGTACATTGGAATGCAAAAAGCTCAACATAAAGAGGACTTCATCTTTTATTAAAGTTTTTGGTTGTTTCGTGTTTTCAAGGTTAGGTGAAAATAGCAGGCTTTACTACAGGATCAAATAATGTTGACTATTAAGTTGCTGATTACACAGTATTTGAATCTGAGCAAGAATGCTATGAAACACATGCATGTTTAATTCATACATTTATTTCTTGCAAGCCAATAAAGACTTGAAACATTTATTGTCAAATTTTCTGCAAACTCTTATTTCCAACAAAATGCCATACACTTATCAGAGTCCAAAATCAAGAACTTTACATTTCACAGTTGATTTTTATCAAATACTGGCAAGGAACAAAATGGTGGTGTCATATTTTCCTCTACATGCTGGCTACATTCTGCATAGGCCAGGAGCTGAAATACTTTTCTTTCTATAGGTGTCCATATAAAAGAGTCTTCTGTTCAAACATTTTATTCCATAACATAATGATAGAATTTTGTCACTTTAATTAAAAATGTGGAATTTTCACTACAACTTCAAAATAATGCCATAAATCTAGAACAGTTAGCCACTCACTGATGCTCCGGGTTCTCCACGGGCTCCCTTCTGTCCAGGAACACCTGGCTGACCATTCAGTCCACTCTCTCCTATCTCACCTTGTCGGCCAATCTCACCACGAATTCCCTGTAAAAAAAGGAAACATAGTGGATAAGTATTTCTACCATTTTAAATATTTACTATTTTTAATCATACCTTCTGCTTCTTTGTAAATTTTAGAATTATTTTGAGTAAAATGTATACATTGAGGAGAGTCATTATGAGATCCCAAAAAGACTATTTTTGATGGACAGAATCAACAAATAAGCTCTAATGACCATTTGATATCCTGATATGTGGGATGCTTGTAATAATGTACCCATAATTATCCCAATTACTTGTGGGACATTGTTAATAATGTCCCCATAATTATCACAAATAATTGTTTGGTCAATATGTTTTTCCAAATGTTTAAACACTCAATATTCACAAAGCACAAGACAATAGAGGTGTGAATGGATTATATCATATACTTATTAAACCCTATCAATGAACAATTGCCCCTGGGTCTGTACTGAATATGTTACATTTCAAAAACACCCCCTGGGTCTGTACTACACATTTTACATTAGAACCTCACACACTGGGTCTGTACCGCATATGTTACATTTGAATTTCACACTCTACATCTGTTACATATGT
Organism: Megalonaias nervosa; assembly: GCA_016617855.1. Taxonomy (NCBI): domain Eukaryota; kingdom Metazoa; phylum Mollusca; class Bivalvia; order Unionida; family Unionidae; genus Megalonaias; species Megalonaias nervosa. Next base: position 5,395 of record JAECUM010011979.1, read on the forward strand.
TACATTAGAACCTCACACCCTGGGTCTGTACTGCATATATCACATTAGAACCTCATCCTACCCCAAGTCTGTACTGCATATGTTACATTAGAACCTAACACACTAGGTCTGTATTACATGTTACATTAGAACATCACACCCTTGGTCTGTACTGCACATATTACATTAGAACCTCAAACTCTGGGTATAATACTGCATATGTTACATTAGAACCTCAAACTCTGGGTATAATACTGCATATGTTACATTAGAACCTAACACCCTGGGTCTGTGATGCACATGTTACATTAGAACCTCACATGCTGGGTCTGTATTGCATGTGTAATATTAGAACCTCACCCTGGATTTCTACTGAATATATGCTATGTTAGAACATCACACACCAAGTCTGTACTGCATATATTACATTAGAACCTCACACCCTGTGTCTGTATGAATATATGTTACATTAGAACCTCACACCCTGGCTCTGTACTGTATATGCTACATCAGAACCTCACACCATGTGTTTTTTAACCATATTGTGTGATGCTGTGTCAGGGCTGTTCCATTTAAACATATATGATACCCAGGGAAGACTCTTTTCAAAAATATATCCCAGGGTAATCAGATTACAGAATTTATATAAAAACAATACAAAATTCTAAATTGCATCCATGGGTGACTACTCCACATTAAAAGTGCCTTCCCTGGGTCCCAAGTGTATTTTACTGGAGCAGCCATCAGCTCATATTGTTATGTATATCTATATTGTGTATTTAACTTTGTCCATGATTGTAAATTGAAAAGGTTATTTGTAAACAACATATTACATGGCTAACTTTTGACCATGATTGTAGATTATACTTTAAGATAATGATCATTTGTAAACATGTTTTGTGTGAATTTTCACGGTATAGTTTTAAAATTATTTGTATCAATAAATTGTTTCAGGAAAATAATGAAGGATGAAGGGATAATACCAAAACTCAAGAAACATCAAAACCAGAAAAACTGAAATGGCACATTTTCAAGTACATTGAATATTTAAGTATACAAATACATTTTTGTTACAACCTTTTATGACTCCTTTGCATAATTTTATATTGAATTTCACAAATATCTGCCACATTAATTTTTCATGAAAAAATGTCTGGCAAGAACCATTAGAACTTGGTCACTACATTTACAGTTCATTTACTTTCTTTGTATTTCTGCAAATACTAATTAAATCTCACTTCCAAAAAACTAGAACAGAGCTGTGCAAAAAATTACTATACAATCCTTTTCATTATTGCAAATGCATACAAACAATTAAGGTAGGACAAATTATGTAAATTAGGGCTCCCTTCTCAGTTGTGTCATCTGCATCTGAATCATAAGTCAGATTTAAGATTCTTGGCAAATAAAGCTAAGAGTGTTATTTTAAAGCTTAATAAAATAAACTGAAATGAGATGGCTTTTAAAAGTTATCACTGTATTACTACTGTAGGTTCATTCATATCTAATTTTCCTTACCTTGATACCAGGCACTCCTGGAGGTCCTGCTAGTCCCATTTCTCCTGGGGTACCTGCTTGTCCCTGGGGACCAGGAAGACCCAGTGGACCTGGGGCTCCTGGAAGTCCCTGAACCCCTGAATCTCCACGTCCTCCCTTCCTTCCCTGCATTCCTTGAGAACCCTAGGAAAAATATACATTTACAAGTCAAAATAATGGAAACAACATATCCAAAGTAAATTTTCCTTAAAAACCCCACAATAATCTGGTTTAAGACTGCCATGCAATAGTCTGCAACAGGCCATCATATAAATGTTATCAAAGTCATGAAGTGATAAAGACAATAGCGTCAATGTCATTGGAATGTAACCAGTTTGTCAGATCTGCTGACTGAAATTACATCCTAGTTTTGGAACAGTAAATCCAAAGGTTTCAAAACTTAGCGCACTAAAGAAAGCAGAGAGCATGTGTCAACATTGTTGAAAAATGATGCCAACAAAAGTATCATTGACAAGTGCTCTCTGCTTGATGAGACTGGCTTTGGCTTCAACATCACCAGGTTTCTGCTAGTTACTCAGAATAAATATCTTTGGAATCATATTTCCTCTTTTGAACAAACATTACATGACTTTAATTTAATATTTTCAAATATTTTGTAAAATAACATTGGAAAGGAGGTTTCCGTTGGTATCATATAACTTGTGGAACTCTGATGTCATGGATCTATAGGTTGTGAGACTTGGGTAGTCAAGTGACAACCAATGCAAATGATGCGTATTTGATCAAACTGTATCAATGCTGAAGTTTTGCTGTCAGTATATTAAACACATAACGAATGCTGTACTTGCTATTTCTGTAAAAAATACCCCCCTCCTATCGATACAATGCGGGTATGGCTTGATATAAGGTCATTCGGGTGCTTCTCCAACTAGCAAGCAGCTACCCTATGCTGACTTTGCTGTGTCTGCAAATTCCAACTTTTTGATAGAAGATGTGTTCTGACCCCATACCCCAAAAGAAATGTCAAAATACTTAAAATGTGGTGGAAATGGTCAAAGAAAACTTGGACTATGGAGCTGAAACAAACATGCTGTCACAGGGGAGTAAACAAACAGTATATAATGCACCCTAGATCCTGAAAATTTTATGAAAACAAGCCATCTTAGTAGCAGGGCTATCAAAATATCAAATTTTGTTTCCTACCTTGGTGTGTGTTGCTTAAAAATGCTAAGAAAATTCTTGCCTCAAAACATTAAAAATGTGACAAAAATTGCTATAATGTCCTGAAAATCTGATAAGCCTCCTCATATTAATACACATATGCCTATCAAATGTAACTCTGTCCACCTTGGTCTAATAAGCCATCTCATATCAATACACATATGCCTATCAAATGTAACTCTGTCCACCTCAGTCTAATAAGCCATCTCATATCAATACACATATGCCTTTCAAACATAACTCTGTCCACCTCAATCGGTTTTTGTTTAATCCCACTAGCATGATTTCCTTAAAACGTCTCAATTTCAAAAAGGTACAAAATTTAAATGAACTGAAAATCAAGTTAGGTTATCTACTTATTATTAAAATAAAGTAGTGTGGGAAATTAAAGCTCTTGTGCTATTTCACTAAAAGCAGATTTGGAACAGACATGCAGAAACTAACAGATGGACAGTTGAAAAACAAAATGCCTCCTTCTGCTATCACAGTGGTGACACAATAAAAAAATAAGCTTTACCTGTTTTCCTGGTAGACCAGGAAGTCCTGGCAATCCAACTTCACCAGCTGCCCCTTTGGGCCCAGCAAGCCCTTGCTGCCCCTTAGGGCCATCTGGTCCTGTGGGGCCCTACAAGGAGAAAATTGATTCATTATGACACCCAATTTAACAAGAAGTTCACCAAAAAAACAAAAAAAAAAAGCAAGTAAATCTCAACCCAGGCAGCCACAGAAGATAAAAGAGTGTAGCAAATCCCATGGCTTGTGATGACAGTGTAACTTCTAATTGGGACATCTGTGTGATTATATAGGTATCCTGGTAATTGGTATATAATTCACTCTAGAATGACCTACTTGTCTGATCCTTATCTATTATAAACCAAAATAGGATATAATAACCCAATGCATGAAGGTCACCCACTGAATATTAATAAGGAAAGAAGGTATAAAATTTCAGGGCCTGAAACTTACGGTGGTCCAAGGTCAGAGAATGATCTTTTCTGGCCATTGACCAGTGTCATGCATAATCAAGCACTAGTCCATCTGACCTTTAATCATTCTAAGTTGATCCAATGAATTTAATAAATGTGTTGATCAATCCTTTAAACATCTAAAAATAGTAGCAAAAGTGCATTTATGCAAGTTAAAGTCAACCGTTTTTGATAGGGAGAGACTGGAATTGTCACCTATTACCAAAATTAGCAGAATTAGCATGCTATATGCAGATTGCACCAGTCAATGTTGATCTCTGTCAATCGAACACTCATTATCCTCAACCTCATCGAAAACCAAGCATCTCCTGTATGGGTTTACTGAATTCTGCCCATCAAACTTTGTTGTTAACTCTTTACCTTCTGCAAGTATTTACTGCCCTGCCTACTAAGCCTGATAAGCAGCCTGCCTTCTAGCTGCTGTTTGTAGGCTGAACCCCAGAGCAACATAATGGCTGCCTGAGTGAGAGCTTCTTGAGTTAGTGCACATGCTATCTACATTCTCTATATCAATCTTGTCCCATGCAAACTATATAATTTAAGGAAAACTAATCTCGCCACTATTTTGCGCAATTGGAATATTTCTTTGGGATAAAACTGTAAAAAGAAATCTATCTCCCTTGCATTATAATCTAAATTAAATGTTCGCCCTGAATCAGCTGTAAAGTCATCCACATGTAACAGTTCCATGTGTTCCCACCTGAAAAAATCATCACGCATTTCATCCTCAGATTCAGATAAAACTGAAATGTCAGGTGTCAAAACAGATAAAACTGAAATGTCAGGTGTCAAAACAGATAAAACTGAAATGTCAGGTGTCAAAACAGATAAAACTGAAATGTCAGGTGTCAAAACAGGACTTATACTGAATACAATCATTGTGGTATTGACATTGTTCAAAGCCATCTCAGTCATGATTTGTACACTTGGTGCCATCTTTGTTTTGTTTCAAACTGAACTCATGCATGACTTCTCACCAAGTCTTGTGGGTAGAATGTTGACTACTCTAGCTACTGCTTTCTACCATTTCTGTAGCAAGTGAATGAGGACTCTAGCTACCCATTACTAGTCACTTCTGAAGCTAGCAAGTACTCTAGCTACCCCTTAATAGTTATTTCTTTATCAAGTGAGTGAGTACTCTAGCTACACTTTACTAGTCATTTCTGTAGCAAGTGAGTAGTCTAGCTACCCTTTACTAGTCATTTCTGTAGCAAGTGAGTACTCTAACTACCCCTTATTAGTCATTTCTTTATCAAGTGAGTGAGTACTCTAGCTACCCTTTACTAGTCATCTCTATAGCAAGTGAGTGAGTACTACTGGCTACCCACTACTTGTTATTTCTGTAGCAAGAAAGCAAGTAACTAGCTACCTCTTAACAGTTATTTCTGTAGTGAGTACTCTAGCTGGACTTACTTGTCACTCCTTTAGCAAGTGAATGAATACCCTAGCTACCCATTACTAGTCATTTCTTTAGCAAGTGAGTACTCTAATACCCCTTACTAGTCATTCATGTAGCAAGTGAGTACTCTAATACCCCTTACTAGTCATTCATGTGGCAAGTGAGCACTCTAATACCCCTTACTAGTCATTCATGTAGCAAGTGAGCACTCTAATACCCCTTACTAGTCATTCATGTAGCAAGTGAGCACTCTAATACCCCTTACTAGTCATTCATGTAGCAAGTGAGCACTCTAATACCCCTTACTAGTCATTCATGTAGCAAGTGAGCACTCTAACACCCCTTACTAGTCATTCATGTAGCAAGTGAGCACTCTAATACCCCTTACTAGTCATTCATGTGGCAAGTGAGTACTCTAGCTAGCCCTTACTAGTCATTTCTGTAACAATTGAGCAAGTACTCTAGCTACCGATTACTAGTCATTTCTATATTAAGAGAGTGAGTACTCTAGCTACCCATTACTAGTCATTTCTGAAGCAAGTGAGTGAGCACTCCAGCTAATGTTTTCATACTTTCTGTACAAGTGAATGACTACTCTAGCTACCCTTTACTAGTCATTCCTGCAGCATGTGGGCAAGTACTCCAGCTAGCCCTTACTAGCATTTCTATAGCGAGTGAAGGCAAAATTCTAACTTGCCCATACTAGTCATTTCTTTAGCGAGTGAGTGAGTGCTCCAGCAAGCCCTTACTAGTCATTTCTGTAGCGAGTGAGAACTCTAGCTACCCATTACTAGTCATTCTGTGTCAAGTGAGTGAATGCGGTAGACTGGTACCAGTTTAACGTAGTTGTTGGACCAATGCCTGGCTTTTGCAGATAGGAATAATGTCAGGTCCTACTGATCCCAGACCTGTGAGTCAGAAAACAAATTTTCAGGTCTGAAATTAGAAAGAAGGAGATGCAATGGTGATATAAGACTTACCATTAAACCTGGTGGTCCCACTTCTCCTGTTGGTCCTTGAGCACCTCTTGCTCCAGGGCTCCCAGGGTGTCCTGACTCTCCAGGGAAACCTGGTTCTCCTTTTCCACCCTTTATTCCTCTAGGCCCTTCAGCACCAGGTAATCCAGGTGCTCCTGTGGGACCTAGTAAACCAGCCCTTCCAGGTCGTCCATCCGTTCCTGCAGTTCCAGACTCTCCCTATTTGAAAGAAGAAAACTTAATTTTGAAACTGTCCCTCAATTCATATTCAAATAAAATAAAATTATTACATGACAAGTACAATAAAAAGACAGTGTACCAGTCTTGACAATAGTACTCCTATCACAAACCCAAGAACCAATCTTTAACATTTTTAAAAAAAAAGGGCTGAAGGTTAGATAGTGAACAAAAAAAGACTTCCTGATTTTAAAATTTATTAACATTTTGTAAATATTAAGGAACTAGTTTTAATTTAATCATATACTTTTCCTATGTGGGATTTAAGGCATTCAAGTCAAAAGAATAAGGAATGAACAATGAAAAGTGAAAATTAATTAGTTCAATAATTTAACTCATAAAACAGAGAACATACTTTACAAGCATGAAGTCAGCTCTAACTAATACCCAACTTTGACATAAGAGTGCAAATTATTCTACACAGAGTACTGTACCTACTGCATGTGATGATAAAATAAACTCTTAACATCATTGTTGAAATATACAACACTGAAATAATATGTGCATATTTCAACAATGAGGTTAAGAATTAATTTATGGGATTTCTTGTTATTTTGATTAAAACCTAACAATGTACAAATTACCAAAACTTCCATGTGCACCAAAAACTCTAAAGACAAAAACCTAAGTAAAACACAATCTTCTTGAAACCAAATTATATTTCTAGCCTCAAATGGATAATATTTAAATATACTAATCTTAAACTCAATGAACTGAAATCCCTCTACACTGAAAACCCAAACAATTACTGGACCCTTGTGTCAAAATTTACATTAAAATGGACCTCACAAAACCATAATACTATGTGACAAAATAGGCTCTTGAATTCACATTATTTATCATGAAATGTACAAAATTCTATGAATAATATTATATAACACTCCAATTGTGAATTACTTAACCCCATTCCCCATTCAAGAGCAGAAACATCATTTTTAAACATACAAGATAAATTCTGTATATATGACATTCTAAAAAGTATAAAATATCTAAACTCCGCAAAAATCCAAAGAGTCTGATTCCTGATAAAATGAACATCAAGCATCCTAATAACTGAATAGCAAGCTTCCCGATAAATTGAATATCAAGCTTCTTGATAAATTGAATACCAAGCTTCCTAATAAACTGAATATCAAGCTCCTGATCAACTAGATATCAAGCTCCCTGATAACATGAACATCAAGCTTTCTGATAAACTGAGTATCAAGTTTCCTGATAAATTGAATATCAAGCTTCCTGATGGACTTTACAATGGTGGCCAGGTACTAAACTGGGTCAAGAAAAGAGCATGTTGAGTCTAACCAGCACAATATGACTAATATTGACATGCATTGTGACATCGCAGCATGCGACATTTGATCTAGACTGTACAGGATCACACATTTACGTTGGTTTTTGTCCAAAACTGTTGACATACTTTAACATTGATTTTGCCATTTGTACTTCTTCAGGCCAGTGTTTTATCTACAAATGGCTTCATGTAAGTCATTTGACTCATCAAGGCAAAAAACAGTGAGTCAAAATCCAAACCTATGAGTCCTATTCAAGCTGATGATCAGTCTAAAGTAGTTTTTAAAAAATAATTATATTGTTTAAATACACAACAAAAATAATAGTTACATAATGTGACTAAAGCCAATAAGGCAATTCCTTTGCCAGAAGCATCTGAACATTCAATATTTGTTAAAAATCTTGTTGATGGTTTCATATCATCAGAAATAATCTGAGCATATATGACAAGGCGTGTATTGTTGGCTATGTCAGTATTTTCATCTGCCATTGCTGTCACAAATGCCAATGGCATCAATTTCTTTAGCTGTTAAGTCGTGTATTAAGAAGAGATTTGTATTTTAAAAAAGGGATGTCTTTTACATTCAGCCAATGTACACACTTAAGTAGCACTTTCGCTGCTATGTCTTGTTTGTAAAACTGCATTAAAATCTGCCTGGTGTTGTGAACCTTCCAGAGGTCTCGGAAATGCTTAATCACGCGTATTTGGGCACCAATTTTTTATCTGGGATGCAGAAAATCACTTAGGCGGGAGTCCTCCGTACACATGTAATAGGTGGTGGCAAAATTCAAAGACTTACCAGTCCTGCTTCAGCCACCTGCTTAGTGAGAAAATGTATTGATCACTTAGCTGTGCTGATATTTACAATTACAGAATTCAGTGGCTGAAAACCCATTGATGTACATGTTGTCATTATAAGTACATCAAAAGAACATGATGCAATAACTGGGCAGAAAGTTCAAAGACTTTGACTGGTGGCAGGGTGGAGAAATGTGCTGATATTTACAATGACAGAATTAAGTGGCTGAAAGTCCTCCTGATGTACACGTTGCCACTACAAGAGTACGTCAAAAGAACATGATGCAATAGCTGGGCAGCAAGTTCAAAGGCCTTGACTGGTGGCTGGGTGGAGAAATGTGCTGATATTTACAATGACAGAATTAAGTGGCTGAAAGCCCTCCTAATGTACACGTTGCCACTACAAGAGTACGTCAAAAGAACATGATGCAATAGCTGGGCAGCAAGTTCAAAGGCCTTGACTGGTGGCTGGGTGGAGAAATGTGCTGATATTTACAATGACAGAATTAAGTGGCTGAAAGCCCTCCTGATGTACATGTTGCCACTATAAGAGTATGTCAAAAGAACATGATGCAATAGCTGGGCAGCAAGTTCAAAGGCTTTGACTGGCGGCTGCGGGGGAAAATATATTGATATTTACAGTGATTGAATTCAGAGGTAGAAAGACCCAGAGATGTACTTGTGGTCATTTATAAGAGTACATGAAGTAAACAACTTTAGGTTTCATAATTGTGTTCATTTCTGAGTGTAGCGGAATAAGCAGTGCACGTGACCTCGGAATCAAGATATGTTGAGACTTGGACAAAATGCCATTCACAAATTTGGATAGTATTTTGGAATTCTATCAACAGTTTGTTTTCTGGCAACCCAGCATGCCATCCCAGTGTACTGTTCTGAAAGTTATTGTTTTTTGCACATTTGGTCATCGAGGTTTATTTTAGCCTCTGTACATATATGGCAAAACATAAGGGCATCTTCACTGTCACATTCTTCACTCAACTTAACTTCATTTTGAAAATGTAGCCAGCTGCATGCTTTCAACCATTGTTGCACAAAATTACATTTTATCTTGCATGTAGCCATTACCTCATCTTTAGATGATGAAGGCTCCACTGGTTCGATAGCAATACTATTATCGACGGTCAGTTGTAAAAAACGCGGTCCAAATCATAATTTCGTTGCTTTCGGATCTATTTTAAGTTTTTTTTATACCTTGGATGCCATTTTCATTCGAACGCTGATAGTATCTTGGAACAATGCAAGGCATATATTGAGGGAATGGAAATTGTTGCTTCTTTGCTCGACAAGGATGTGCATAAAATAATAGTTTCTTGTGAGAATCACTATAAAATCACATGTTTATTTTTTGCCTCTTTCTTGTGTGTGGTAATTTATGGTTCTAACATCCTGCTGCTACAAATGATGTTACAGTTACAGGTCACATAAGGTCAGCTCCAGGCTTGACACTCAGTTGTAACCCTATGTATTATGATAACATCAGCGTAAGAAACTGATGTGCGAGTGTTTTCTCTGTTTGAGCGAGTTGTAATCTAGCCAATGAAGTAGTTAGACCAAACCTTTATTTTGTGTTAATAGCAAAACATAACATTGGGTGCATCAATTTAAGTACCGGCGACGATTTTTAGACCAAACCTTTGTTTTGTGTTAATCAGCAAAACATAACATTGGGGTGTGTCAATTTACATACCGTCGTCGACTTTTGTGTGTCAAATCGGGAAATTCTGCATATTTGACGCATGATGCATGGGTAGATAAAACACTGCAGGCATGTAAATAATAATCTTCGTACAGAAAATAGATGTATGAGGATCCAGATAAAGTGAATAATTACCATTTACAGGTATGTAAAATTAAATTCTAAAAAATTACATCCATTACTGAAATAATCAGTGTTGAATGCTTACATGACCTTTACTATACAGTACACTATCTTTAGCAGTTAATGAAATAGGGAGAATGATTCTTGCCAAACAAGACAGTACCAGTTTCTGAAAATTAAATAAATGAATTACCAGCTACATAAAATGTAAAAATCTTATCAGCACTAATTGAAAATGACTAAGCAAAGCTTACAGCTTTTTTATAGGTCAAACTGTATACTCTATAACCCATACTACACCCATCAATCATACACCAAAATAAAGGGAATGAAAAGTTTTTTAACAATACCTAAGATATACAAGATCTTTTCAAACAGCCAAGAAAAACATGTGAGGAAAACCAGGGAAATTCTTTTTCTTTAAAAATGGAACCTTATGTAAAATATGAAACTGTAAAGTCCACCTATAGCTTGACATGGAAGTATACTTTAAGGTTTTAACAAATGAAAATTTTTATTTATTTATGTACAAGTTATAAGTAGAAAAACTAGATAGGACATCATCTACCAATGTCTTATCTGATTGTATAAGTTATAATTAGAAATAACAGACTACATAGGACATCATCTACCAATGTCTTGTCTGACTGTACAAGTTATAAGTAGAAATAACAGACTACATAGGACATCATCTACCAATGTCTTGTCTGACTGTACAAGTTATAAGTAGAAATAACAGACTACATAGGACATCATCTACTAATGTCTTATCTGACTGTACAAGTTATAAGTAGAAATAACAGACTACATAGGACATCATCTACCAATGTCTTGTCTGACTGTACAAGTTATAAGTAGAAATAACAGACACACAGACTACCAATGTCTTATCTGACTGTACAAGTTATAAGTAGAAATAACAGACTACATGTACCAATGTCTTGTCTGACTGTACAAGTTATAAGTAGAAATAACAGACTACATAGGACATCATCTACCAATGTCTTATCTGATTGTACAAGTTATAAGCAGAAATAACAGACTACATAGACTACCAATGTCTTATCTGATTGTACAAGTTATAAGTAGAAATAACAGACTACATAGACTACCAATGTCTTATATGATTGTACAAGTTATAAGTAGAAATAACAGACTACATAGGACATCATCTACCAATGCCTTATATGATTGTACAAGTAATAAGTAGAAATAACAAACTATATAGGACATATCAACCAATGTCTTAACTGATTGTGCAAGATGCACCAACAAATATTGTATAACTTACAGGCTCTCCCTTGGGTCCTGATGTTCCTCTTGGTCCCCTAGGTCCTTGTGGGCCCTATAATAGAAAAAAAGGGGTTATATCAGGGGCAAATAACAGACAGATAATATACAGATGGATAGATAGACAGAAAAATAGATAAATAATTAGAGTAATAGTAGTATATGTTCATTTTTATTCCAATGAGATCAATTATATTAAAATTCATAAAAATTAATTGCATTAAGCTAGACTGTGCTTGTCCCATTTGTCTGGTGTATGAGAACATCTGGATTATCCGAGTTATCTCCTTCATCATAACTTATAATTCTGCAATTGTCATATAATTTCTCAAAAATTTAATATTTAAAAATCTTGGGAATAAAAGTTAACTTTTATATTTGTAATATATATTTAATCATAAAACAAAAAATAATCAGTCCAGAAAGATTTTCCTAACCAGCAAAGTCATGGGAGTTATGGAATAATAAGAGATTCCAATTGTCCAGCCCTTAATTTATTTTAGTAAGAAAGTAACAACTTTAACATTGAACTTCATCAAAAAAACTTTAGCACTGACCTTAATTTTTAGACTGTAGACAGACATACATAATGGACATGCACACAGATGGGCAAGTGACTGCTAATTTAAGCTTCTATTAACGTATACCCAACAAATATTAAGTTAATTACCTCATCAAATGAGGCAAACAGCAATTTCTGATAGGTCTAATACCTGTGATGATATAATTAAAAAAATATGGATTGGATTTCTTTAAATTTCCTCCAAGGAGTCTGGCTAAAAGAGGTTCCCCTGTACAAATCCAATAGAGCAAATCACAAAATTTAAGCAGTTTTATGTTTGTTAAGATACTGTAATGAAAAGATTTGTAAAATTTGAATGCCATAAACTACAAGGATGGGTGGGTCTGGAAGCTTGTAATGGGGTTAGATGTCAGAAAATCACCATTGATAACCACAATGGTTTCTGAACACAAACTGGATGGAGTCTATGTGTCTAAATCATGTGTATTAATGAAGACTGGATAGACTAAATTAGGCTTTTTATGTGTCTAAATCAGTTTCCTGAAATGACACTGAACAAAGTCAATATACCTTTATATGCATATAAATTGTGTGTCTTAATGGAGACTAGATAGATTCAATTAGAATTTACATGCATCTAAATTAGTTGTGTGAACTGAGACTCAAAAGAGTCAAGTTGCCTTTATATGTGTCTAAATCAATGGTCTGAAAAGATACTGGACAAAGTCAATTAGACTTTGTATGTATCTAAATTTATTGCTTGAACAGAAACTGGACAAAGTAAAGCTGCTTTAATATGTGTCTAAATCAGTTGTTTGAATTAAGATTGGAGAAAGTCAGTTTGACTTTATATATGTCTAAATCAGGTCTGAATAGAGACTGAACAGAGTCAGGATGACTTTACATGTGTCTATTTCAGTTGCTTGAACTGAGACTCAGCAAAGTCAGTTCGACTTTATATGTATCTATATCAGCTGCATGAACTGAGACTGGTCACAGTAAATTAAACTTTACATGTGTCTAAATCATGTCTGCACTGAGACTGGACAAAGTCAATTAGACTTTACATGATTCTAAATCATGTGTCTGCACTGAGACTGGACAAAGTCAATTAGACTTTACATGTGTCTAAATCAGGTGTCTGAACTGTGACCAGACAAAGTCAATTAAACTTTTTTGTGTCTAAATCAGGTGTCTAAACTGAGACCAGACAAAGTCAAATTTGGTGTCTGAACAGATAATGGAAAGAGTCAAAATGACTTCATATGTCTCTAAATCAAGGATTGTTCTACAATAATTTTGTGGCTGAAAATGGGCTCCATTCCCAATCCAAAAATGATGTCTATTTTTCCATATTTTGATCTGAAATTCCCATTTCCAACAAAGAAAGGGAAATGTATAATGACATTCCTTATAAAATACTTGTAACTTTTATTTTAATAATCCAAAACAGACACAACTTACCTTACAAACAAAATCAATCATAAGAAACTCCAGTGGTCTTCATTTTCTTGAATAGCAAACTGTACCAATTCAGTCTGATTTCATGTAATTTTACAAATTTCATGGGCCCCAGAACTCTTTCTTAATCACTCTGATATCACACAACTTCAGGTGCTGTGTCAATTTTACTAATATCATGGCCCCAAGACACTATCAATTTTACCAGTTCATGGGCCAAAAGTGCTGTGAATTTACCAATTTTATGAGCCACAGGTGCTGTGTCAGTTTTACCAATTTCATGGACCCCAGGTGCTCTATCAGTTTACCAATTTCATGGGCCTCAGGTGCTGTGTTAATTTTGCCAATTTCATGGGCCTAAATGCTGTGTAAGTTTTGCTAGTTTCATGGGTCTCAGGTGCTGTGTCAATTTTGCCAATTTCATGGGCCTAAATGCTGTGTCAATTTACCAATTTCATGGGCCTCAGGTGCTGTGTCAATTTTGCCAATTTCATGAGCCTAAATGCTGTGTCAGTTTTACCAATTTCATGGGACCCATGTACTGTGTCAATCGGATAAATTTCATGGTCCCAGGTGCTGTGTCAATTTTACCAATTTCATAGTTCTCAGGCACTTTGTCAATTTTGCCAATTTCATGAGCCTAAATGCTGTGTCAATTTTACCAGTTTGATGGGACCCATGTACTGTGTCAATCGGATAAATTTCATGGTCCCAGGTGCTGTGTCAATTTTACCAATTTCATAGTTCTCAGGCACTTTGTCAATTTTGCCAATTTCATGAGCCTAAATGCTGTGTCAATTTTACCAGTTTGATGGGACCCATGTACTGTGTCAATCGGATAAATTTCATGGTCCCAGGTGCTGTGTCAATTTTACCAATTTCATAGTTCTCAGGCACTTTGTCAATTTTACCAATTTCATGAGCC
>JAECUM010011982.1:0-47635 GCA_016617855.1 Megalonaias nervosa
ATATATATCATGGATGAATAGTTTGAATTGGATGTACGTTATAACCGTTTCTTGCACAGTTTCATGAATATTGCTAGGATTTCAATAATGATGCGAATTACATTTTAAAGAAATATTTCTCGCAATAAGTTTTTTGGTTATTTGATACACATTTGTTTCTTTGTTTTGTGTGTGCGTGTGTGCGTGCGTGCGTGCGCGCGCGCGCGTGTGTGTGTGTGCGCGTGTGTGTGTGTGTGTGTGTGTGTGTGTGTGTGTGTGTGTGTGTGTGTGTGTGTGTGTGTGTGTGTGTGTGTGTGTGTGTGTGTGTGTGTGTGTGTGTGTGTGTGTGTGACCCTTACTCTGTTAAAGGTAACCCAAATATATTTAATTGTTTCGATTCATTTCAAAATGGTTCACGAAGATCATTCAAGGGAAAATTTCTGTTTCCATTTTTATTCATTTACATTGTTTGTAGTATTCTCAAAGTATCTGTATCAAATATAAGAATCACCTGATAAACACATATCTTTCTACCACAAATTCCATAGGATTATACATCTTTTGAAACAATGTTCACAAGCGGTATTTTTTCAATACGAGATGGTCGCTTTTTTGACCATGTTGCAAAGATCGGAACAAGAATAAAGTTGATATTAAAGCCACTTTAATCAAAGTAAGGATCTGTGAGGAGAAACTGAATAAATTACTTTTCATTTTATGTGAAGCAACCACTTACTAATATCCTGAAACGTGTTTTACCAAAAATGAAGTTCACGAACAATTAAATGACATGTTTGTTTATGAACTACGATTATCAGAATGTAACAAACTTGATGTATGTGATGTTCGTATTTACGTCTTTATACTTTTGGTGATTGTTTGTTTCATTATGGGCTGCTGGTGTTAGGAAGATATTTTTAAACTGACTATTTACTAGGTGCAGGCGTCATAAATAATACACAGTATTCACGAGACTTTATTTTAGCATAGATTAGTTTGGCAAAATGTCCCCTTCCTAATTTCCTAATGTACGAATAGTTGCGATATTTGCAAGTAGGAATAATTTTTGTGTATTAGGCGTTTGGGTCATGCTTGTTTGTACGTGGCATGAAATACCGATGTAATACTTAGAAAAGCGTGCTAATAAATGATATGAATGTGAAGTGAGAAAAACCACACAAGAGTGAAATATGAGTCCCTTGAATGTGTGGTCGTTTGTTTGATTAGAGAAAAATTACATGTGGTTTTGATGCACTTGAAAATAAGAGAAACAGAAACCTCAAACCAGCCTCACGCTGGTGCGTTACAATAATAACAGCTTTCACAAACCAGCTTTTCTTTCTTTTCCGAGGGTGGGGGTGGGGTCGATTAGCAGAGTTACCTTATTGACTGAGTTGTCTGCTCTAAATACCGTACTTACTTTTTCATACTACTTTACCAATTTACACGCTTTCTTATTATAAACCAGCTTGTAATGTTTTAATGTTCTATAAACAAATATATTGCCCCACATTCTCAAAATTGTTAAAAAACAAAATAAAAAACTAGAATGCAATAAATAAACACAACAAACCGTATGATACTTATTGTGAGCTATATTATTAAAATTGAGCACGCATAAAGATAAATCAAATTTAGAAGTCCAGAAGGTTTAGTGACTTCGAGCTTATTCTGAGTAAAATACGAAATGTCAAAATATTTAAATATCTAAACTTGAGCTTGAGAACGATCCGCAACAGATTTCGGAAGCACTGATCCTCGTTTTGTTGAGAACACTGATCCCAGATTACTTTGGTTCCTCGTAAGTTTGGAGAGTGGTATACCATTTCACATTTACTGTTTCATATTGTCAAAATTGCGACGTTAATATCTTTTGCTTTTGCTTTATCTATTTAATTAATAATTAATTAAACTGGAAAGTTTGGACTCAGCTATAATCTTATACACCACACACAAACACAGACATACACACACAGACACAGACACACAGACACAGACACAGACACACACAGATATATATATATATATATATATATATAGAGAGAGAGAGAGAGAGAGAGAGAGAGAGAGAGAGAGAGAGAGAGAGAGAGAGAGAGAACTATACCAAGCTGGTCCTTTATACTGACGTCAGCTGGACATAAGTTTGACACTAGCAGATCTTCACAGGAAATAATACATACAGCTGCCAACTTACTTAGACTGCTTGTCGATTATCCTAACCCTAATCCTCAAACTTAATGTCTGGCTTGACCAGGCACTATCCCCATTTGTCATTATGTTATTGTAAATATTAAATCTAACAAGGGCACCTAATATTCGCTCATTTTGTCAATCATTTAATTGACTGCATTAATCTACAGACTGTGATGGTTAGAAGGAAAGAAAACAAGACCTTACTCAAAGAGCACGTGCTTCGAAAACCTTTATTTTGACGTATAAAATATAAATTAATTTATATAGGTTTTTATAAAAGTGATAATCATTGAAATGGAACATTTTAAAATTAAAACCAAAATATTTTTAAAAATATTCCTGTGGCCCCCTCTCCCCATGAATCAATGTGATTGAAAGTATCTATTGGCATTTCTTGACAGAGAGTTGGTTTGGTGTTGTTACAGGTATATGGTCATTTAATACATTTTAGATCAAAAGAAGGTACATATTTTCATTAATATAGAGTACATGCCACCCGTTTGAGCAGAGATATAGAATAGAACAACACTAGCCGCCGTATGTAAAATATAACAATTTAATCAATTACATGAAAAATAAAATGAACATGACATTAAAATGATTCACTTACTCTTAGAAATAGAGTTACAAAATTTATGCGAAATTCAATTAGCCGTTCTGTTACATCGATAAAACAAATTTCATCATATAATCGAGTTACTGATCGAACTCTAATTGCCGGCATGTCAGCATCACCTGAATGCTTCCAGTCTTCCCAAATCACTGTTGGTTATAGGTCGGCGTTAACCGTATTTCTTCTCTCTCTCTCTCTCTCTCTCTCTCTCTCTCTCTCTCTCTCTCTCTCTCTCTCAACTTCAGGACATCAACCGTCTTGGTTGTAGACTGTGCTCTTTTCCACTGTGCAGTACAGGTATGGAGCTATTTCCTTCAAATAAAATACAATACCCAACCTGACTACCTGTCAGTTTTTTTTTTACTTTCTCTTGGGACCAACACTATTCCCACTCTTTTAAGTCCGATATTGTCTTATCGCAATTCACCAGAATTAAGCTAATATTGTCAGTTCGAAACCAGATACTGATGGACACACCCTACCATTATAAAGAAATGCCTTGTTAGCGGCTACAAGCATTCCTCTGGAACATGACATAATTAGACCTCTTTGATAACCATTACAGCCTGCTTTGGCTATAAATTACTAGCTGAGCTGTCAGTCGACATACGTTCCGAATGCTAACACCATTGATTCTCAATTGAAAAAAATTCACAGCTTAATTACACAAATGAATTAATGGACTTTACTCCTGGTCCTAACTACGTTACTTTGCTAGTTAGCGATTCATTGACATAGATATAGTAAAATCCATTCTTAGCATACTTGATACATTTAATTTAAGACAGATAAATTACTTCTCACAATTCGTATAAGAGTAATGCATGTAATTCCTACAAAACATGATTTATATTGCGCCTGAACGAGATAAAATCGAACAAATTCATATAATCCATGAGTCATACAACATTGTAGACAAAATGCATTCAAACCCTTAGCTTCTGAACTAACAGAAAAATTAATGTATGAATTTAAAATGAATAACGTCGACAAATAATTACAAACTTACATCAATGAACATATTATATGCAGTTGAGTCTAACCTTGTGCTCGTTTGAGACTCACTCTTACTATGCACCTGAATCTCTCGCTTATCGTGTCCTCAACCTTGGACGATCTGAAGAGAAATACGTATTATTTCCCGGTTTGACTCAGAAACTTAGACTGTCTAATTTCGCGAAGGGGATTTACTTAAAACCTAGAATTTTGACTGGGAACACGCACCTCCTGTTTAGCTTAGCCAATCAGGATTACTTTCTCTGGCCGCCAAATTTTGTTAACAATCCCATTGAAGTCAGAATAATCCTCTCTAGTCCGCCTTTATTAATAGCTATTCAAGGAAATATCCTTTTATGACACCTGTTTCAAATGGTCCAAGATTTCCCCAAACATTTGCTCTGGTTTTTCTCAACTCTGTCATTTTCCGCTATATGACCTTACACTGCCATATCTGTCAGACAGTTTTCGAAAGGACTCCAATTATAATTCATGCCACGAACAGAGTAGATCCCATCCCTCACAGTCAGCAATTTATTGCGAGTCTAGCCCATACGTCAAACTTAGCTGACAACGACAGAATGTATGCGAAATTATCTTTACAAAATTTGGCACCATTACAAATGGTTATAAAAGTAAGGCAAATGTTTCATTTATTCGGTATGAAGAGGAAAGATGCGTAGCAGTATGTCTTACTCACTAATGAAAGAATGACTGTGTTCCCCATTTATTTTTTTTTTCACTTTTGAAAACCGCAAATCCGTGCAGTCAGTAAGTATGTTCGAGTACCGGTAAGATAGAACTTAAAATCAAACCATGCTATTAGTAGAAGCATGCGATATCGGCAAATTGAGTTCTTTTTTATATTATCTGTCTCAGAGACAGTGGAACGAATCCCTTAGCAGGTCTTAAAATCTGGAAAATAATTATTCTACCTTCTCTTTATCCATGACGTCAATCCTCTGTTCGGATGCGAACTAAGGTCAGGCGTTTCACATTCCATGATAGCAAATCTTATGTGACGTCAGAGGTACGTAGGAAGACATATGCAAGTTTTAAACAAAATATTCGCTTACAGAAGCGATTGCCGTACACTAGGACTCTGGTCAACAGAAGTAATGTAAATAAGGCCAATATATCCTTTTTCAACAGACATTGCGCAGGCGAATGATCGTGTGTACGAGAAAATACATTTACAATACGTTTTTATCAATATTTCACAGACTCTTTATAGTAGACTGGTTTTATACAAAACATTGACACCATAACAAATAAATATGGCATGGGAAACGTGTTTGACTACCCGGCAAGAGTCCAGCCAGAAGACAAAAAGAGTTTGGAAAGGACACATAAGTTACCTTATTCAGTGTCAAGAAGTTATCTGGAAAGAAAGTCTAGAATTTAAGGAACGACTAAATTCACGTAAAAATATTCATTTAGATATTAAACCAAGTAAGTTTCTTGGTTTAAATTTCCATCGATGCTATGGTCTCTGAAATAGTGAAACTATGTGTTCGGCCCGTCGTTAAATCAATGTAAACACTGTGGAAAGTAGGTTGATGAAAGGGCGAAACATCTTATAATACGATGTGAGAAGCTACTTGCACAATGCCATGATTTCTTTGAAAGTGCGATTGACACTTTATAGGTGAGAGACGGGATTGATTTATTCAATGACGGAAGATGACATTTTGATAGAGAACTTTCTGTCGTCTGTTTGCCGTCTGCCGATGATGTTGTATGGAAGATACTAATGCTGATGACACAGGTGGTATAACTTCCTTGTACAGTAAAATGTATGCCCCACTTACATCTCTTACATACATTTTTCCTGTTTTGTTGTTTTTCTAAATTTGTTAAAAATATTTTAGTGCGAAGATTAAGTATAATCTAAATGCTATTAAACAAACATACAAAGCAATGCTTGTTATTCATCGTTTAGCAATGTGTATCACGTGTACATATCTTTGACGCCATTAGTAAATGTTTGTAGAGTGAACCATGTTATACTAAGCTAAATGAAAACAGCCCTGACATATCTCAACATACATTTTTATGGTCATGCATAATCATATTGTTGTGGGGCTTAACGCCATTTTTCAGCACACGATAGGCTGTACATGGCGGCCAGTATTAATGGTGGAGGAAGAAACCGGGAAATCCCCGGAAAGAACAACCGACCCACGAGAAGCTAATGGCAAGCTTTCTCGTATATCCACATTCGCCGAATCCTAGACTTAAACCCACGCAGACAGATAATCAGATGTTCGACACACACACACACACACACACACACACACACACACACACACACACACACACACACACACACATACATCGTTTCCGTCTGCTCAGTACATTCTGAAAGGGGTACGAAACTGGAGAGATAGAGGATGGATGGACAATATCTGAATGATATTCAACAAGCAATGGTAGTGTATTCTCTCTCTCTCTCTCTCTCTCTCTCTCTCTCTCTCTCTCTCCCTCCTCAGTGGCAGACTGACGGAAATGGGCAGCCTCGAAGAAGGTTGGCATCAATGTTTCATGGAAACATTGACTAAGCTACTCTTGGAGTGTGATTCTAGAGATATTCAACGAGGAACTAAACAAACCCACTTTTACTTCAATTGCTACATAACCTCCTGGACTGAAAACTTAAACGATATTCCACAAGGAAGTTGACCGTTGCCATTGTTGCAAACGGCTGGGTAGCCTTTTCTTCTAGAAAGCCACAGGAATCCGATGGTAATATAATACATATTACATATAATAATAATATATGTGTGTGTGTGTGTGTGTGTGTGTGTGTGTGTGTGTGTGTGTGTGTAAAGCTGACCGATACTTTTTTTGCGATTTGCCCCGCATGTGCCTACCTTGCTATTTAAAAGGTTTCTATGGACTGTCTTGTTAAATGTTTTGTAAAAATCCCTTAATATAACTGATTGTGTTATGTACTCAGCATCCCGATAAGGAAAGTCTTCAATTTTGTCTCATGTCGGTACTCGGCATTCCCGTGTTCCGTATCCCATATATCTTCAATACTGACTAATATAACTGTGTATTGAAACAATTGTCTGCAGTTCATCATATGACTACCCCATGGTTTCTTTCTGGTTCAACATGTATATGGCCATGTCGGCATGACAGCATCACCTGCCTGCTTCCGGTCTTTTCCAAATCACTGTTATTGATAGGTCGGCGTTTCTGTCTCTGTCTCTGTCTCTGTCTCTCTCTGTCTCTCTCTCTCTCTCTCTCTTCTGGTCATTAATCGTCTTGTTTGTATTCTGCGCTCTTTCCACTGTGCAGTACATGTTTGGAGCTATTTTCCTTTAAAACGATAAAATACGCAGCCTAAATATTTGTCAGGTTGTTCATCTCCTGGGATTAAACACTATTTTTCCCACTTTTTTAAGTCAGAGATTGTCTAATCGTAATTGAACAGAACTAAGCTATAGTCATTTCGCAACCTGATCTGATACACAGACTATTAACGTGAATTTATGTCTTTTCTAGCGGCTACTCGCATTCCTAACTGGAAGTATGACATAACTGGACTCTTTGATAACTATTACGCCCCACTGTGGGCTATAACTTACCAGCTGAACTATGTCAGTCAACACACGTTCTTAATACTAACACAATAGATTTTCGGTGGAAAGAATTCATTCACAACTTAATTATACAAATGAATAAATTGACTTCACTCCTGTCATAATTACTTTACTCGCTAATTAGCGATTCATTGACATACATTTCCAGATATATAAAAATCAATTCTCAGCATGCATGATACAAATCATTTAAGACAGATAATTTACTTATCACTATTTGTATCAGGAAAAAAATGCATCAAATCTTTAGGATATATAACAGTCATATAACATTCAAGACAAATAAAGTAATTCTCACAATACGTATCAGAACAATGCATGAAATGTATACACCATATAACTTCTATTCCACACAAGACAGATAAATCTACGATTATTTTCTGAACTCAAAGGAAATATTGAAGTATGAATTTAAAACGAACAAAAGATCAAATGAGTTCAATACAAATTTGCAAGAGCTCATTGGATAGGAACTATAGGAATAATTTTTGGGGGTTTATCCAAATGACAAATTTTCCACAGTTCTGGCATCATATTCATTTTCTTAATGCAAAATTATATTAAAAGATTTTCTGGTTTTTGAACGATTTTAGATTCTTGGAGCCACATTATGTTACCTTACGACAAATACCCGTTGTTTCTCAAAAATTGTTGCAGAATCCGCAGAGTCGTAGCTTTAAACACATTTGGGATGGCTATAAAATTTAAGAATACTCATATGCCTTCTAGTCATTTCTTTAACACTTTAACATCATGTGACGCAGAATGTCAATATCTTTTAGATTTTATCATAACTAATAAAAGTAACAGTGGCAATGATTGGCACACATAATGTCACGTGTCGGGGTAGCGTCTCACTTACGCATTGTTTTGTCCCCATCTTGTTTAGATTGATACCATAAACAATTTATTCCCCTTGTTTTGGGAAAGGTTGTTAACCCGCGACAAGAGGAACATGAGTTGCCTTGGTGAACAATACATGTATAATAACACCAGAAAGAAACTACTTACGTATTCATACACCTTTCTTGTGCGCTTTAACAATATTTATAAATAATGGTTCAGATGGAACTCTCGTATCTGTTTCTTGGGATTCGTTATTATTTATATAACAGTTTGCAATTATTATAATTGAACATCAGATGTTCAAAGATTCCTGAAGTAAGTCAGCATGAAAATCGTTTACACACTATGCATCAAATGTCTTCGTCTTCGCTACTGCATTACATGCAGCATGCAATTGATTTTCAAGCTTCATGAATTAATGAGTCCTGTACGAATCTTAATGGTCAGTAAACTTAGTAACGAAGACCTGATTAAATGGTCAAATAAGCTAGTATTTAAGTACAATGGTCAAATAAACTAGTATTTTTAAGTAATGACTTCCACAAGTTTAAATAGTTCATTTATTGAATTTAGTTTTTAATTTCATTTCTTTTGTACCAAAAGTAGTCTCATCACTTTTCAACTGAACAAAATTGTTACAAATTTATCAGAAGGAACTATTTTCATTTTGAAATACTATGGAGGATAAAGACAGCAGAAATTAATTCCACTTCCGAAATCAATGTTGGGAATTGGGGTCTTTATTGATTTTATTGGCATTCAATGTTAAGTGCTGTAGTGGGGTTATTTTATAATTATGCCAAAGATACCCCTTTTCAGCGTGAAATACCTACAGCTAAGGGATCTGCCGGACATAGATTATTGATGATATGAACTAAAAAGCTCAATTTCGACAGTACGATTAAGAATTCTTGAAAACAACAAATAAATTAAAAGATGATTTAGGATGAGTGAGATTGACAAGAAATACGATACATAAATGACATGCAATACTGAATTCGTTAATTTACAAAACACGATACATTTGAGACACGGGTTAATCTTGCAATACCATGCATATTTGGAATCGTATCTTTGGGTGGGTTAGTGCAAGATTTCAATACGAACTCGAAGACTGTTTGTGAACCATGAAACGTACGGGTAACTATTGCAATCATGTTGGAGAAGGATTTAAGAATTTACTTCAAAGATGATTCGTATGTACTTTGCAACATTTTAGGGGTTTTTGTCATGTATGTGTGTACTTTAGAACATCTTAGGGGGTTTTATTATATGACTCAAATGAGTTATGCGAAATATATTAATAGCTCCATTCTTTATTTCTTGACTAAATTAATGAATAAAGGAAATGAATTCCAGGTAATGCTTTTTTTGCAAAATTCCAGGTAATGCTCTTGTTTCAATTATATGCGTTACTGCAAATATTGCCCTATGATCCAAACTGAGTGAGGTGTTAAGTAACACAACCATTGAAATGTCATTGTTCATGTTCAGTTCGTCCTGAAGTTGCTCGTTTGTCGAGCATTATGCAACATGTATTGGATACTGGTAAAAACGCCAAATATAATTTAGCAATAAATTCATTTACAAAATCGTACTTTCATGGCTTCGACAAGTATTTGGGATCTTCTGGGGGGTTCGTGGTATTATATGTTAAAGTTTCATATTATCATAACATTCTGAGTTATTCAGCACACACACACACACACACACACACACACACACACACACACACACACACACACACAGATAGAGAGAAAAAAATGGAATCGGAACTGGTTTGAGTTTTTTCTGTTATTGCCATTGTCCAGGATCTCCCAAAGCGTTTATTCACGAGAGAAGCCGGCTTTTAATTTATTGTTCAAGTAGATTCAAAATAATGGGCAGCTTTGCAAAATGTCTTGTTTTTATGACAATTCGTTTTAAAGAGGATTAAATCGCTATTAGTACATAAATTGTTGAAATAATGGTTGATGACACTGGCTCTTGTCTGTTTGTTCGCTTCTTGGGTTTAATAATTCGATCTGTGTCCAAAGCAATGACTATGTCATAAATGAAAATAATAAATTTATTATATTGCACTACCTGGGTAGCTAGAAGGTGAAACTAAACCCATGCAGGGTGGATATAAATATGTGTGTGAATGTGTGTTTTGGATTGTTAACTTAGCTTTAACAATTTTTCAGTCATATCGCTACGATGTCTGCAGTCTGGCAGTTTATGGTGCTGTCTAGCACTGAGGCACTATGCCGTGGACACGTAGCATGAAGTCCCACCCAGTCACATTATCCTGACACCAGGCCGACCAGTTCTAACACTAACCTTTTAATGCTGAGTGCGTAGCTAGGCAGCTCTTAGTACCATTTTTATAAGTCTTTGGCATGGCTCTCCCGCATGAGGGGAGGACGTTCTAACCATTAGGCCACCGGAGCGGTCAGATGGAAGTCATTTAGATAATATTCTAAATGGTATAAGAAGATGTTGAATGGTTCTGGACCATTGCTGGTTACATGGAACATCCCATGTGAAGACATACATTTAAATGTCAAAATGCTGAAATCGGTGTAAAATGTTTTTGAGAAGAAACCCCATAAAATGTTACATCATGTCTATGAGACAATGTTATACCAAACTGCGTTAGATTATGCTAAATGGTTATTAGGCTGTGTTGGTTGCAAACAACATACCACGTGAAGACATGAAGTTAATTGCCAAGGACCATAACCCTGTCCAAAGTGGAGTTCACAATTCAACATCCCCCAAACACATATAAGTCTATGAGACAATGTACACAGAAAGTTGGGTTAGCATATGTTTAATGGTTCATGAACATTGTTGGTTACAAGGGTATGGGTTTGGGGAGATTTGAAAAGAATGGAAACGGGGAAAGATTACGTCCAACTGGAGCTGGAAACAAGAAACCTTAATCATAAGGAATGGTGCAACATTTTTCTTTTAACTATTTCCTTGACAGCCTGAATGTAAAATTGTATCAAAGCAAATTATGATAAAACTGGGTACTGAGTTTCACTCTATCCAGTTTAACAATGCGTCGTTACCAAGGTCATGAAAAGCACTTGCTATATATCTGCAGGAATGTTTTATAGGTGACAACAAACACGATGCAGTAACTTGGGTTGGGGAAGTGATTCTTTTTCTTCATCAACCCTTTTAAATACCAATCTGACATTGGTAGTAGGGAGATCTGGCCGAATGAACACTGATATCCTGATACTTCAATTAAGTAAGAACCGCTCCATTTTTGTTGTAAGATTTTGTTCAGTAAGTATGATAAAGTTACCTGAGTAGAACGAATGTGTTCTTTTGGGTTTTAATGCTGCTATACATGGTGGTCAGTGTAGCAGGTGGAGATAGAACTGGGAAATACCCGGTAAGAACCATCGAACCACGGGAAGCTACTGGCAGCTTTCTCACAAACCCAAATAGACTGATCCCGAAATTCGAACCCACGCGAAGAGTGTTGAGATGGCAGTGAACGGTTAACGTGAACGCTTTAGGCCACTCGACTTTATTTTATTGATAGGTCACCAATATTATCCATGTCAAATATAAACAAGGATGTAGTCACGTCAGCACAATAGTGGCTATATATTCCTACAAAAAGTAAAATTTGAAAAATGTAAACATGAACAATTGCACATAAAGGCTAGGAAGGTAAACATTTCCAAATAAATGTAAACAAGAAAAACAAGAAGACAGAATTTAAAGTATTATTATGTTAAAATTCTGTTAAAGATACATAAAATAGAAGATAAAGGGAACGCATATGACACCCTTAAAACATGTTCTGAAACTTGGCGATACAATCTGCATTCCTTAAAAAAGTCCGAGATTGTCTCTGGTAATACATCATCATACAATTTCTTCATCAAGTGCAAATCAAAATACCTCTGTCTTACAGGAACAATTGGTAAATTGCAAATAATGTCCAATTATAAAGATGATCTATGATTTGAAAGGGAAGATCCTAATATCGAACTTAGGAACATATTTTGTTCACTTTAAAGAACCCCTTTGGTTTTGTAAACATCATTTATTTAATTTTTGTACTTCGTGAGATAATTTCTTGCTGTGAGACCGAAAAAGGAGGCGCTATTGTTCTAAATATTGTAAATAGTATAGACGTTTTAAAAATTTTTATGCAAATAAAAAACAAGTTGAGTTTGGATATTCCTTTCAAATCAGCTCAATACAAATTTGCAACAGCTCGTTGGATAGGAACCATAGGAATAATTTTTGTTGGATTATCCAAATTATAAATTGTCACCAGTTCTGGCGTTCAGCCACTATGTTTTCATTTATTCCCCATACTTTGGGAGAGATATGCATATTGGTTTTCTTACGATAAATGGAACATGACATGCCTTAAGTAACAAATAAATGTATAATAACATCAGAAGGAAACTACTTATGTATTCATGCACCCTTCTTATGCGCCATAATAATATTTATAAATTAACAATATTTATAAGTTTAACAATATTGATAAATAATGGTTATGATATAACTTTCTTATGTATTTCCTGGCATTCGTTATTATTTATTCATCCACTCTTCTTTGACAATATTTGCAAATATATTTTAATATATAACTCTTGCATGTCTTGGGATTCATTATTATTTATATAAATATTTGCAATTATAAGAATTGAATTACATATTTTACAAGTAATTCAGATTCAAAATCGATTACACAATACACATCAAAGGCTTTCTTCTTTGTTACTGCATTTTATGCAGCGTGTAACTGATTTTTCATGAATCCTGTATTAATCTTACTGAACAGATAACTGTACAATCCAACAAGTGATTGAATGCTCAAATACGATAATATTTGCAAGTAATGATTTCTTCAAGCTTAAATCGTTACTTTATTGTGTAGAAAAATATTTTTCAGTTTAATTTGTTGGAATCGAAAGTAGTTTCATCTCTTTTTAACTGAACTAATTTATTAGAGTACAGTCTTTTGATTTTGAAATAGTAAAGCTAATAAAATAAAACAGAATTGAATTCCATTTCCGGAAATCAATATTGGGAATGGGGTTCTTTAAAGGTTGTAAAGATATGGCAATGTTAAGGACTGTAGCGATGTTATGTTCTCTTTATGGCAAAAATACTCCTTTTCAACGCGAAATATCGACAGCTAAGGGATCTTCATAACATTGATTATCGATGATAGGAATCCAAATAGCTCTCTTACGACAGTACGACTAACAAGTCTTGAAAACAAACAAGAAATTCAGCAAAAGACTATGGAGGGTGGGATAGATTAAAGAACTAACAGGTTCTACAATACTTCTATCATATGCAGCCAAGATGACATGTCCGACTTGTTATTGATGACGCATTTCACAGGGAATATTTGAATAAGTAGCACAAAAGATTAAAAAAATCTCAGTTCAAACCTCATTTCCCACAAACAAAATAGGAGAAATTCGTGACATCTTGCAATACCATATTTATTGGCACTTACATCTTTGGGTCCGTTCGTGCAAGATTTCAGTACTAATCCGGAGATGTGGGAGGGGGATTTAAGAATTTACTTAAAAGGTGATTCATATGTACGTTAGAAACTTGAAGGGGTTTTATTAATAACTCAAGAGGATTAAATTTAAACGGAAACTTTAAGTTTAAAAAAATGCGAACGTTACATTAATTTTGGCTGAAATGAGCAACGCGAAACATATAAATAACTCCACATTTTTTTCTTCCGCGAAATTGATAATGAAAACAACATTCATTGTAATGTTTTTGTTGCAGTTGCATGCATCATTGCACCGTTTGCTATACAATCAAACTGGGTCAGATCCAAATTGATACAATCATTAAAATATCATTTTTACGTGTTCTGTGCGTCATGAAGGGACTAGTTTCTCGTACATAGCACAAAACGTCTTGTATCCAGGTGGGAAAAAAACAAAGATCATTAAGTAATAAATTGATAGGCACTGACAAAGGTGAGGATCTTCTATTAGCTTCTCACTGTGTACTTCTTTTGGTATTTTGCCTTTTAATTTGTCTTCGACACATTTACAAGACACGGTTCCACTTGAAGGACGTGTTGAAAGTGAAATGATGCTAAATAAGCACATTTGGGTCTATCCTTTCAGAGGATGTATTGTATTGAACTGCACCGCACTTCACATTCAAAATAATAAAGTATCTATTTCAAAACTGCAAGAGTTAAAAAATGCATTGAGTAATTTCTGCAAAATAAAAGTATCATCATGTAATTTCTTGCAAGAGTATGTTGAAGCTGTCTTCGTCCTCTTTCATCCTTTATCAGCATATCAGTTTACTTATTTTATCAGTCAGCAAACCGGTACATTGAAGAATGAAAAACCCAAGAGAAGAGCTAGGTTTCCTGGAAATGCAAGTTGGAGAGGGAACTTTTATATAAAGCATACCTTTTATAATTACGTCAGCATTGTAACTATTTCAGAGGTGCAGTTGAATAATGTATTTTCTTTTTTAATTTTCAGCCTCACATTGGAAAACTGACAAAGATCTCTGAATATTAAATAACTGTAATTCGAAAATCACATTTTTAGTGGAATCACCGTTCTAACTTCTTTAAGATTGTCCTTTGATCATGATAACACCTGTGTATCCTTTACTTCGAGAAGGAATCCAAAAGAGAATCAGCATTCCACACTCTCCCTCCCCACATTTCCCTCATACCTTCCAACAATTATAAAATGAGAATTCTTTTTATTATCAAATCAAAATATTTTTTTCTCAAGGAACAAATGGAAAATTTCATATACCGCCCAATTATCAAGATGATAGTATTCAAAAGTGGCAACGAAGGAATGATCTTAATATCAAACACAGGAACGAATCTCGTTCCCTTTAAAGGACCATTTTTGTTAATGTTAACATCATTTGCTTATTTAGTATCACTTGACACAAATTCTTTAGGTGAAAGCGAAAATTGCGAGACCATTATAGTAAATATTCTAAATATGCTTATTAGATAGAAGTTTTAAAGTTTTTTTTTTCAAATCAAAAACACTTAGGGTTTGGAAACTCCATTTCATTGAAGCAATAGAACACCTAGCGACCAATTCAACACAAATTTGCAAGAGATTTTTAGATCGGAATCCTAAAGAATACTTGTTTTTGTTGATCCAAATTGTCCCAGTTTCCTAGGAATACTTTTCATTGGTTTTTCCAAATGATGCACTCTTGGATGCAGATAAAATTTAAGAATATGCTATCTAGTGATTTCTTTAATACTGATACATCAATCACCCTAGCGCACTGTTCATATATTACACAACAATACTAATAATTACACATTTCTACCAAACCTTTCAAAGAAGTTTTTAGTATGGTTACAATCATATCATGTGACATAGAATGCAAGAAGCTTTTTTGATTTTATTATAACTTATAGAAGTAGCAATGGCAATGATTGGCACACACAATGTCACGTGTCAGGGAACAGTAAATCTTCTTCCTAAGCCGATCTAGTTTCCCCGTTTTGTTGAATTTGATAGAATAAGTAATTGTTTCCCTATAGGCTCTTTTCGGGTTGGGGGTGGGGTGGGGAATATGAAAATTTGTTTACGCATTAGAAATGGAATATGACCAGTCACGGGTGAACAAAAATGTATATAATAACGCCATAAAGAAACTACTTATATATTCACGTGCCGTTCTTGTGTACTTTAACAATATTTATAAATAATGGTTAATATATAGCTCTGTTACTTATTTTTTTGAGATTCGTTATTATTTGAACATCACATTTTGCAAGATTCATGAAGTAGTTCGGGTAAACAATAAATTCCGCACTATTGCATGAAAGGCCTCCTTCTTCTCTGCTACTCCATTTCATCTGCGTGTAATTAATTTTCAAATTTCATGAATTCATGATCCCTGTTCGAATCTTAATGGTCAGTGTACTGTATAGACCAAGAAGTGATTAACTTATCAAATAAGCTACTATTTCTAAGCAATGATTTATACAGGTTTAAATAGTTATTTTGTTGAATATAGTTTTCCAATTTTAATTTCTTTGAATCAAACGTATTATCATTCCTTTTAAACAGAACTAAATGTTTACAAAGTTACCAGAGGGAGCAATTTTTATTTTAAAACTACTAAAAAGAATAAAATAAGTCAGAAATGAATTCCATTTCAGGAAATCAATATCGGGAATTGGGTTCTTTAATAATTATATTAGTAGTCAACGCTATGGGCTGCAGTGTCTTTATGTTCTCATTACGGCAAACATACCCGTTTTCAACGTGAAATGTCGACAGCTAAAGCGCTTTCATAACATAGATTATTGGTAAAAGAATTAAAATTGCTCTATTTCGACGGAACGACCAACAACTCTTGAAAACAAACAATTAATTAGAAGACCATAAAGCGGTGAGATAAACTGAAAAGAACTTACAGGGAATAAGCTGCTAAAATCACATGACGCCAAAATAACACTTCCGATTTAGTAATGATGGCGGTTATCACTGCCAATACTTGAATAACCAGGGACAGAAAGTAAAATCTCAGTGAAAACTTCCTGTCCCGCATCATCATCATCATCATCATCATCATCATCAATCCCTTAACCCAAGAGGTCGTTGGGGCACCACAGTTGACATTACAACCAATTCTCTCCATCCTTCCCTGTTCTCTACTACCCTTTGGGAATCTCCACATCCCATACCTGTCCGCTCCTTAATGTTGTCTTCCCACCTCATTTTCAGTCTGCCTCTTCTTCTGCACCCTCGCACTGTTCCTTGCATGATTGTTTTTGCCAGTCCAGATGATCTTGAGACATGACCATACCACTTCAGTTTGCTCTTTTTCACAGTGGTCAAGAGGTCTTCATAGGATCCGATGGCTCGTTGGATCCTGTTGTGGACTTCTTCGTTTTTTACATGGTCAATGTATGATATGCCCAAGATCTTGCAGTAGCATCTCATTTCGAAGGTTTGAATCCTTCGTTGTAGATCTGATGTGAGCCTCCATGTTTCACAAGCATACAGAAAGATGGATATGACAATCGTGCGCATGAACCTTATTTTGGAACCAAAAGCATTGTTGGTATCTTTCCAAATTGGTCTAAAACCTTGTTATTGCTGCTGTTGTCTTTGCAATCCTGTAAAGTAGTTCTGGTTTGGAGCCTTCAGCTGTGATAATTGATCCCAAGTACTTGAAGCTTGTGACTCTTTCCAGCTTCTGTCCGCTGACCTTTATTTCTGCACTGATGCCATTGGTGTTGTTTGTCATCAGTTTGTTTTCTTCGGCGCTAATCTCCATACCGTATGTTGTGGAGGTTGTGTCGAGGCGCTCAACCAAGTCAGCTGGTCTTTTTCATCTCCTGCGAAGCAAAGGTTTGTGATTGTTCTTTCTCCGATGCTGACAGTGCCCTTGTGGTCATACAAAGCATCCTCCCTGATCGTTTCTAGGAAAATGTTGAAGAGTGTAGGTGATAGTATACATCCCTGTCTGACTCCAACTGTTGTCTGAAACAAATCTCCTCTGCTGCCATTGATGAGGACAGCAGTGGTGGCTTTGTAATAGAGGTGCTCAACAACCTGCACCAGGTTTGAGCTGTTGTATTTCCTCATAGTTGCCCATAAGGCTGCATGCCATACCCTATCAAAGGCCCTTTTGAAACCTATAAAGACGTGGTATATATTCTGCTGATGCTGAAGGTATTTCTCGCAAAGGAGTCTGAGATTGAAGATTTGTTCTGTGGTGCTTCTTCCTGCTCGGAAGCCTGCCTGCTCATCAGCAATTATTTTCTCTGCTTGAGGCTTTAGTCTGTTGAGAATTATCTTCAGCATGACTTTGCTCGGGCGGCTGATCAAACTGATGGTTCTAAAGTTTTGGCATAGCTGTAGGTTTCCTTTCTTGTGAAGCACGATGACCAAGGATTGAGTCCATGTGGTGGGCCATTCTCCTGTCTGCCATATCTTGTTGTAGATTGTTGTTAGGACTGTGACTATCTCTTCTCTTCTTGCTTGAATGAACTCTGATGGTATGTTATCAATGCCGGCTGACTTTCCTTTCTTTAGTGACTTAACTGCAATTTCTACTTCTTCGCGAAGAATGGAGTTGTCATCAATTTCTTCTGTCTGAGGGCAATTTAGTACTGATGGATCTTCTTGGGTCTTATGATTGCACAATTCTGAGCAGTATTCTGTCCATCGCTTGAGGATCTCTTGATCTTCTGTGAGGCATTTTCCTTATTTGTCTTGGATGGTGTTAGCTTTCCCTTGTTTATGGGTTGTGAGATCTTTCACCAGTTGATATGCCATTTTGCTGTCATTTCTACTCAGACTGTCTTCGATTTTGCAGCATTGTCTTTCTATCCAGGATTCCTTTGCCTTTTTCATGCTTTTCCTGATCATGTTGTTTATCTCTCTGTATTTTCTAGCTCCTTCATGATCTCTTTTTCCCTTTTTCAGTTTTCTTCTCTTGTCGCATAGTTCAAGGACATCTGTCGTGACCCAAGGTTTCTTTGTTCGACGAAATTTGCCAATGATCTCACTAGCTGTGCTAGTCACAGCTGTGTTGAATGTGGTTGTTAAGGATTCCAGGTAGGTGTCTTGGCTGTCCAGGGTTGTCAAAGGTGAAAATTTGCCACCTATCATTGCTTGGAAGGCTTCTGCGACTTTTGAATCTTTCAATTTTTCAAGGTCAAATTTGATTCTTGGTTGGTTAGGCTTTTTGATCATTTTCAAGTGGAGGCGAAATGTTGTCATTAATAAATCATGGTCACTTCCAATATCTGCTCCTGGAAAACTTCGTGTTCTGACGATATTCAGTCCTGTGCAGAATCGTTTTTTCACCAAGATGTAGTCAAACTGGTCAAAATGCTACTTGATGGTGGTTGTCCATCTGGACTTTGCCAGGCCCATCTTCTAGATGCTTTGTGTGGACCGAATGTGTTGGCTAGCACAAGATTGTTGTAGGCAGCAAACTCCAAGAGCCTGAGTCCTCTTTCATTTGTTTCTGCATTGCAGAAGGGTCCACAGATGCTTTGCCAGTTTGTCTGTGAATCAACTCCCACCTTTGCATTCCAGTCTCCCTGTGCAAACAGAATGTCCTTCTTGGGTGAGTTGTCAATGACATCTTGCAGTTGATTATAAAAATTCTTCAGTTCATTGTCATCATAGTTAGATGTGGGTGCATAGGCCTGTATGATTGTGATGTTGAAGGGAGTCTCCCTCAGGCGGATGGTAATGAGCCTGTTTGAAACTGGGCAGCAACCCATAACGCTGTTCACAATGCCCTTATGGACAAGAAATCCAATGCCATGATTGTGTTTGTCCCCTCTTCCGTGGAAGTAGAGCTTATGCCCTTCATCTCTTGCTATTTCGCCAAAGTTAAGAATTTACTAAAACGAGTATTCGTACGTATATAATAATAAAGTCATTGGCCGAATCGCAAGATCATGCCATCGACAAGGGTTTGGGATTTTCTAGGGGCTTCATTGCATATGCTAACGTTTCATAGAATACTTACACTGATACTGCACATAGATGTAAATATACGTGCACAAACAAATTCCGTTTGCTCAACGCATATTAACCGAAGTATCGTTTTGTCATAATGACAACATGCTCCTTGTTAAGCATGGATCGTAGCTGCATAGTTTCAAAATTCGAACTTAATATTATTCAAACATTATTTTTACATGTTACCCAGGGTATTAGGATTTATCAGGTTACACCAGATTGACCTTAATCCTTCCGTAATTACCATATGTTATCATTATATATTGGGTTCGCGGAAAAAGGTCATTGGAGTACTGTTGAACACTCAGACTGCTTGAATCGCCTAGACAGAAAATAAGATCTCATCGCAATCCTCATACCCCGAAGTACTAATTTCATGAATGAACAAAACAGGAGACGTTTGAGACACGTGTCAATCTTAAAATACCCATTTGTTTTCAATTACATCTTTGCGTCCGTTCGTGGAGAATTTCAGTACGAATCCGGAGATTGCTTCTAAATCATAATACATACGGGTAACTATTGTATTTGTGAAGGAGGAGGAGGATTTAAGAATTTACTACAAAGACGATTCATATGTACTTTAGAAATTTTAGAGGTTTTTATTATAAACTCAGAAGGTACTAAATTTAAATGGGAACTTAAGTGCAAAGAAACCGCAATCTTTACATTTATAATCTTGCTGAAATGAGTTAGGCGAAACATAAATAACTCCATTCTTTATTTCTTCGGAGAAATTAACAATTACAAGAATTATTGGCAATGATTTTCTTACAGTTGTATGTATTAATGCACACTTTGCTATATGATCCAAATGTTGTATAGATATCAAGTAATACAATCACTGAAATGCCATTCTTCGTGTCCAGTTCATCAAGAAAAGAATAGTGGTATTATATGGTAAATTTCATATTATCCTAACATTGATACTGCAATTAGAACAAAACTCCGTCTGCACAACACTTACTAACCGAAGTATCGTTATATTATAATGACAACATGCTCCTTTTCAAGCATGGATCGTAGCTACATAGTTTCAAAATTCGAACCTAATATTATTCAAACATTATTTTGGAATGTTACTCGGGTATTAGGATTATCAGGTTACACCAGTTTGACCTAAATCTTTCTGTAATTACCATATGTTATCAATATATATCGGGTTCACGGAAACAGGTCATTAGAGTACTTTCGAACATTCAGACTGCTTGAATATCCTAGACAGATAATAAAATCTCAGCGCCATCTTCATATCCCGAAATACCAATTTCGTGAATGAACATAACACGAGACGTTGGAGACACGTGTCTTTCTTGAAATACCAGTTTGTTTGTAATTACATCTTTGGGTCCGTTCGTGTAGAAATTCTGTACGAAACTGGAGATTGCTTGTAAATCATGATACGTACGGGTTACTGTTGCATTCACGTGGGAGGGGGATTTAAGAATTTACTTCAAAGGAGATTCCGATGTGCGTTAGAATTTTTTTTTTGGGGGGGGTATTATAAACTCAGAAGGCATTAGAGTTACATGGAAACTTAAGTGAAAAACACGGTCTTTACATTAATTTCTGCTGAAATTAGTTATGCGAAATATATAAATAACTCGATTTTGTTTATTTCTTCCGCGAAATTAAAAGTAAAAACAACATTCTTTGTAATGCTTTTGTTGTAGTTGAACGCAAAATTATTGTACGCTTTGCTATACGATCCAAACTGGGTTCGATACCAAGTAATATAATCATTGAAATGCCATTCTTTGTTGCCAGTGCATCATCATCAAGTGACTCGTTTGTCGAGCATTGTGTGTGCAATATACCTTGGATTCTGGTAACAAAACCCAAAGTCATAAAGTATTAAATTCATGGAATCAATCGCAATTTCACGACAATGACGAGGGTTTAAGCTCTTCAAGGGACTTCTCCTTCTGTACTCCTCTTTTATTGTTTTAATACTTTGTGTTCTACACTGTTACAGGACACAAACACAGTTCCACTTGGTGGATGTGTAGAACGTGAGAAGATAACTTATAAACACATCAGGGTCTTTCCTTTCAGAAGATGTATTGTATTCAAACCACACCGTACTTTACATTCGAATAAAAAACAGAAAGTATTCGTTTCAAAACGACACAAACGACATTTAATGACACCAAAATCAATTTTATCGGGATGCACAATTCCCCACGTCTAAGCTGATTCACACAGATCAGTAGAGAGATATACTCCCTACCTACCCCACATGTATCAACCCCTTCCTTCCTTCCTCTTTTATTCGTCTATTCCTTTATCTGTTCCTACAGGTCATCAGTATAAACTTTCCTTGAATTGATATAAGGTGTCATACAGAATCTACGTGCTCTCACACTTAATAAAACTGTTGTGCTATTCCAGGTAGATCTGCAGCTAAATTTAACATGCTTACATTTTTTCAAGCGTCAAGGCTAGTTAATTTTATAAAATTACAAAGGAGAGCTGTTATTATCATTGTCCTGGATCTGTCAAAGCGTTTATTTTTGTAACAGCTGCGGAATTATTTTTCACAGAAAACGATTCATTTCTTGTTGAAGTTGACTCAGAATCAAAGGTAAGATTGCAAACTGTCTTGTTTCTGTGACAATTCGGTTTAAACGGGGGTCACATCACTATTAACACAGAATTATTGAAATAATGGCTGATGACATAACTTTGGTTCTTGTCTGTTTGTTCGTTTGATGAATTTGGTAATGCGGTGTCCAAAGCAATGAACATCCCATAATTAAAACGATGGAATTTATTATATTTTACTACCTGGGTAACTGGCTAGATATCATTCTGTGTGGATATGATATTTCCAGGTTAAACGGCTGCATAAATAGAACATAACTGTTTCGTATGTTAGTACATAGATACACGGACAGCAGATATAGATAGATATATAGGAATATAATCTTATATTTATAGACAGGTAGAGAAACAAAACGATTTCTCGATTCCTGAGCTGACACTGATCAATGTCGCATCGTTTCTACAATCAAATGAATCAGTCCTGATTTTTCTGGAGTTCAAGAAGTACGTAGTGTTTAAGTAGAGACTGATGAGGATAAGATTTTGGTAGGTTGCTTCCCTTGCTTTTGTAATAAACGATAACCTTTCGAATACCCCAGATCTCTGGAGACACAGGCTGCTATAAACACTTTTATAACCAACACAGACAAAAACAGTTACGGTGCAAACCCCGAGGAAACCTTTAAAACGATGAAATTATTATGCTATACATCTCGTTATTAACAAAATTCACCTGATAGATGCCCATTATAAAAATCCATCCCGTTGGGATATCCCCATTTACATCCAGTAGTTCATGTGGGGCAACAGCGACAAAATAGGATCAAGTATATGAACGTGTACAATTTATCCATATTCCAAAAAGATGACAATGAATGGTGCTTTTCTTGGAACAGCAGGGTGTAACTTACCGTCATGATAACAAAATGCAAATGCATTTTAATGCTGGCATAAAACTGATTTCTTGTCATTATGACAATAGTTGCCGCATATAATTTGCAAAGGCAACTAAATCAGACTTGATACACCTAATGTAAAATATTAGGCCAAATTATTTTATCTTTTTGGTAAGATTGGTAGATCATGCTTACAGCTTACGAACGAACTGTCAAAAAGGAAGCTTTAAAAATGATGAAAAAGATATTCTACACACCTCGTTTTTGATAAGAAATCCTTTTTTTATAGTTGCATATAATAAAACCCCAGCCCGGTGGGATATCCCCATTTTGTTGAGTAGTTCCTGTGCAATAAACCAACAAATGATTTTTAAGTTCAAGCTTCCTAATACATACAATTTACCAATACGCAGGCTTCTTCTAAAAAATTAGGTAAGTATTTTACCTGATAGCGACCTGTATTTTTTACAAACATAATATAACACCAAACACTAGCTAGTTCCGTAGGTCATAAGAAAATTAGTTGCCTGTGACTTAAATGTGATTTTTGGTACGATTTTAACTGCGTGATCAATTTGTTGAGATAAATCGAAATAACCGAGTATCCTCGTTTATTAGTAAACAATATGGATTTCATAGCGAGTTTAAGCAGATCACTTAAATTGTGTGCGGCTGTATTCGAAGATAACAGTGTTTTGTATTAAGTACATTCTCCAGAGTTCCAAAATAAATCGCTTTTTTCTCGTTACTTGTACAAATATTTTGAAAGAGCTCTCTATGACTTTATTCGTGTTTTTCGAATGTTCGCTGACTGCTGAAGAATTACTTTACCTGTCATCGATTCGTGGTAGCTCAGTTGGTGAAGCGTCAGACTCGTCATCGAACGGTTCCATACCCGCCAAGAATTGCACGCTATTCACAAAGAAATTAAAATACATATTAAAATTTGGCTTCAAAAACGGTAGTATTATTAACTGGATCACCCTTACTTGGTTATACGCACGACAATTGTGTTGCACAGATGACGTTTGATGTGTATATGTGCAATTATTATATTAAATACTTTAGTTCTTAAAGAAAAAATGAATCTTTATTTCTAAATAAGTCCACTTCTTTTTCTTGTAACTTTTGTTCCATAATGCACTCTTTCTGACCGTTTGGACTACTGATATTAATGGATGGATTTATCTACAATAAAATACATTCCTAAGGAAATAAAGTTTATAGTGTTCAGATTGAATTCAAAATATAACAGACGTTAATTTATGTCATAATACGTTCTAGAACATCACTAAAAGGTCCAAAATATTCTAAAGATATTTTGAAACGAACCTTCAAATGTAAATGTTAACGCATGCACATGTGTCTTCGCACCATATACAAATTATATTGATCACAGATATAACTGTTGAATAACCATAACGTTACTAAATGTTCAAGGGAAATATTAAATGTAAGTCTTTTGGACTTTATCATTATTTGTAGAAATTTTGGGAACTAAAAAGAAATCAGTTGCTTCTTCTTGTGGCAGCTGATTAAATATTTTTACCTATTTGTAATTGTAATTACAATAATGTAATCTAGGTACTCCTGTCAGTTGCAATTAAAAATTACAACGTATAGATTCTGCTGTGCACTTTTGAAGTCATCTGGCCA
This sequence comes from Megalonaias nervosa, assembly GCA_016617855.1. Lineage (NCBI taxonomy): Eukaryota > Metazoa > Mollusca > Bivalvia > Unionida > Unionidae > Megalonaias > Megalonaias nervosa. The sequence continues at coordinate 24,836 of JAECUM010011982.1, forward strand.
AAACTACATGGTGTAATGGCCAAAACGAGCACATATAGATCTTAATTTTGATAGCGGGTTGTTTCAAAAAGGCAAGATGTACTTCCTCGACTGCGGCCGTAGCCGGAAACTGCGTAATATTAAGAGAGGGTATGAGCGCGGAATCGATGCAAAATGCTAATTGATGGTGGAAAGGGTGCTTACAATACAGATCTGGAGAAGAATCTAGCGGTGCAAGGCAGAATACTCGGAAGATCAGAATCGAGATCGAGAAGGAAAACACATGAGGAACTAGCTGACAGAAAAGAATGAACAAGACAAATTAAGACGTTTGTAAGTTTCCAAGTTTGAAAAGAAAGAAAAATTATATGGATAAATCAAGGATGCCAAGAAGAAATCAGAAACATCAAAAGATACAAGCAAAATAATTAAAGATAATGGCATGGAATGATTTGAGAAAAAATCAGTAGTTTAAGACAAAGTATAACATATTATTTTTTCGGTTTAGTTGACTCCTCTTCCAATTAGAACACAGATTCGGATTCATATTCTTCATCTGATGGTTTAGACAGGAAGACCAGTTCAGTTAATGTTTGTAATCCAGGTCCTACTATTTATCCAATGATTAGGACAGTTCAGATGAAGCTGTTTCTCGCTCACCAGGCTCGAAAAAAGGGCAGGAAAAGAGGATGGGTGAAAAGTCCAGTCTCGCTCCTAATTATTTTGATAAGGTTAAGCACTCTCAAATATGGCACCAATTTTTTTTACAATACGAATCTATAAATCGAAGAAAAATTTCAAAGTCTCTGGTTCACGTTGTTTAGGCTGGAGAACTATAAAAAAAAAAATGACGACATGCACTTCTGCAACTGAAAGAAAAGAATCATTGCAAACATTATATGAGGATGGGTCATGAATATTTCACTGTGTCAAATAATTTGGACAGAATATGCTGGTAAAACTGAAACACTCATTTTGGAACATCATCTTTGGAACTAAAACTATAAGCCACCGCTTCAAAAGTTAATCAATATGTCGACCAAGACAAACTTTAGCTTTTTTTTAACAATTTTTAAAACACATCTTCACAAGACCAGTGATGCATTCGTTTTCAAACGAAAATTGTGTTGGGTACAGCACATTTGTGTCACTTGCTAGAAGAAATCAAAACAAAAGATGGAACATCCAGAATGTTCCTCAACATGTCCTGATACTCTTGTACAACTCATAACATTTAGAGCTTTGTCCAGCACTTGAGCTCTGCCAAAATGCATATTTATCAAAGAATTTGAAATCGAAATCCACACAGTTCGAATCCAATCCAATCAAAGTATGTCGGATAATCAAGGAATCGATTCAGTTAATTCATGTCCGTTTAAAGGTCAAAAATTTCTCAGATCTTATACTCAAACACGACAAAGCCAAATTGTCTAAAAATATTGTTTTCACTCCGGATTTCGATAGCGTTATCATTTTAACCCATTTCCACTTACTGTCCTGAATTCTGATTGATGCTGATAGCTAAGAGGTCATGAAGTGAGTGCCAGCAGCAATGCAATCTTTCCATAACTTATTTATAATAGCACTGCTTATTGTATTTTATAGCACATGACGTTCTAAGAACGCCAACTAACTTGCCCTATTTATTCACGTCTAAAGTACATGTCACTTTTTGAGAAATTGATAACACATACTTTTAAATGTCGCTTATTCACATTATTTCGCTTCTCGTCGACCAATATTCTTTGAACAGATAATTATATAAAAACCCAGAGAATTACATGCGACAAAATCTAGGTTAAAATACAGTAAAAGCGCAGAATTCCAATTATTTCTAAAACGAACATCAAATTTATTAAATTTCTTTTGCAATATTACAGTGTGGAAAAAGATTGTGATCTGCTGGAATTTGGATTCCGATTACGTTATAATAGATTATTACGTGTGGATAATAAATAAAGTTTTTTTTAATATCTTCGCCTCATACCTGGTTAAACTTCGCATAGGTACCAGGGTATTTACAAAGACAATACAAAAGGTATTTACAAACATAAATAGATGTTCATGCTTCGTAACTCGGCCTTTAAAGGCTAATCCTTCGAATTAAAACATTAGAATCTCACCTATGCATTAAGTGCCAGAAAGAAACTCTAATGAGAGGAGAATCATTCTATATATATATATATATATATATATATATATATATATATATAACATATACTCTATATATATATATATATATATATATATATATAAGTTTTCCAAAAGCGTTTTCCATAAACAACCGTTTTTGATAAATACCATTTCGTAGGTGAGACCGTAAATCTCGCTTATCCCGAGATGACGATTTGGTACAATTAATACAGCACAGAGAGAGAGAGAGAGAGAGAGAGAGAGAGAGAGAGAGAGAGAGAGAGAGAGAGTGTGTGTCTTGAACGTGCATATAGGCAAATTCCTATTGAGCCAGAAGAATGTTTTAACAAGATCAATCCGGGTTGGGACTGGATTAGCAAAGACCCTGAAAGCAATTTCGTGAACGAGATGTTTATTAGAATATAATTGAACGATCAATGAATTTGACACGGTACTCGTTCCCATAGTCCAATTGTGGAATTAACAGAAAGATACGCACTGATTAAACAAATGATCTATGGAAATGTTATCATACCTAATTTAAATTAATCACAATATGTAACTTCAAGAGAATCAAACAAGAATCAACGTGTCCAACTTCTGTATACAGCTATGATTAATATATGGATGATCGATGTTTATAATTTAAACAAATATGAATAATTTATCACTAAGTGTATCCAAGTATAGGATCTATACAAAACTATTAACACAACAAAAATATGCATGTTTCATTCACAAGTAGAATATATCTACTATTGATTTTCATTCATAGCGATAATGGAATGTGGATTTCACTCATAGTGATATTGAATTATTTATTCAACAATGGAACATATTTAACTCGTGACGTCCAGTTGACAATCAAGAAGTATTTCCGGTTCCTTGCCTCTCGTAGATTGGTTAAAGAGCCACGACGCATAGCCTGCCTCTCTCAGCCTGCCAAAGGTCCGTCGAAAGTCTCCTTACTCCCTACAGACCTGTTGGTCCCGAAGCTTTGATCCATCACTGCGAGTAAACCAATGCCATCTCCGAGCAAACGTCACCATCTATCTCAGCATCCAGGTTACATGAAACACCAGTTCTACACCTGTCAAAACAGCACAACCAAAACTACCATGACTGAACCGTGTAGTATATGAAACACGGTTAAGTATAAATACAATGATAGATATTACGCATGCGCATATATGAATCGGCTTCGATACACATTAAATCGTTTCATCAGACCTACTGTATAAAATTATTGTGATCTCATTCGTTCATGAATCTGTGTTTGACAGGAATAATCTCATTGAATTATAACAACTCAAACATTACTCATCAATCAGTGCATGCAACGTATAACCGAATTCAATTTGTCTGTCCAGTAATAAAAATGGCTCACTTGAAATAGATTATAGTCTAGGTGAAAGCATGACGTTACATGCATCGGTCTGGCTATCTGTCAGATTTAGAATACATTTTTGAAACATCCAGTGTATAACACAATTTTATCAAATCAATCGTACTGATTGCGAACAATAATGCAATTTTGTTTTTCACGTATCTCTACAGCTGAAGACTGTGTTCGTAAAGGTTATTAGTGTCTGTATTTTCGAAAACACAATGAATACCTGGTTAGGTTGGCAGGGCCGCTGTAAGATAATTTGCCTTATATGATTTTTGTTCAGGAAGCCGTCTGTAAAGTGGCCAGCTTCCTGACAAAACTCGTTGCGTTGTGTTAAAAAGAGGAATGTTTACTCTACAAGTACTCCAGCTATGGTGAAATCTACTGCCAGAGAGGTTAAAGTAATCGTGTTTCTCGCTAAGGGCATTTGCTAGTGCAGCAATGGGTAAATCGAACTCAGTATTTTGAAATAGATGTAGACAAAAATGAACCTTCCTTTGGTAACGTTCTCGAAACCAGAGTACAGTTTCGTTCATATATAATGCATCGACATCAAATACACACAATTCCGTGACAAATAGGATTCAGTAGGTTTCAAATGAAGAGGAAATTTGTAATTTGATATAGTGTTATGGGGTGGGTTGTTTGGATCGACCACGGTGTTATTGCCCGGATCGAGTAAATAATAAAATAAAATATGAAATTAATGGGTAGAATAATCAAAGACCTGTGCAGAGATATAGAATAGAACAACACGAGCCCAGGTATGTAAAATACAACAACTTAATCAACTTTATGAACAAAATGAAATTGCAAATGACATTAGAATGATACACTTTCTCTAAGAATTAAAATTACCATATTTATTTTTAAAATACAATTAGCCGTGTTGTTTATACCGATAAGATAAGTTTCATCATGAAATCGAGTGAAAGATCGAATTTAATTGCCCAGCATGCCCGCATAAAATGGTTGCTTGCCGTCCTTACAAACTCAACCTTGGTGACAGGTTAGAGTCGACGTATTCCTTTCCTCTTCTCTCTTCCTTTCCAGACTCCTTTAGGGTTCTAGACCGCAGTTTGATTGTCTCCTTCCTTTGCCCCTGTATTGTTGTATGTATGGAGCTATTTTAAGTCGCGCTTCCGAACTCGCTCGCTTCTACGTAGAAGAATTTCTCTGTCCCTCAAACTTCCAGACACCCGTCCATTTGACATGTTAAAACGGGAGAATACTTTTCTGTTCTCTCGCAGCTAAGAACTTCTCGCCTCCCCGCAGAAACTTAACTGCTAATTTTTCGAGGAAGAATACTTAAAACATTGAATTTCGTCTGGGGAAACACCCATCCAATATCTAGCTGAGTCAATCAGGATTAAATTTATCTAACCGCAGAAAATTAACACACTCCCTTCGAAGTTATAATAATAACCTATTCCGCCATTATTAAATAATCCTATTTGATTTTATCACATTTAATTCAAATGACAAAAAGATTGTATCTGGATCGTCTCCATATTGTCATTTTTCCTCTACTTAAAGCCAAATTCACCTTCTCTCATCCATCTGTCTGACTGTTATCCCAATTAAAAATCAATGACGCTCCAAACCTTGGATGCTAAAACCATTGCAGTCCAGAGATTTAATATAGTACCTAACCCATTTAATTGTTACGTGTCACAATATACGCGTTAGAATGTGCTGCGAGAACATCTACAAAATTCACACTGCTACACACGGTTTTATTTATGGGTCTACGAAGTGCAGTTCATATCTGTAAACGAGGTAAAAATGACTGAATTTTTAGCAATATCTTTGAAAAATGTTGACTTGAAGAATCCACAGAAAAAAAGCCAACCGTTATGTACAAGAATGGCATTCGACACCGTAAGCATGACATTAGAAATTAACCTTGGAAGTTAAAAGTCTGGTTCAATGTTGGCTCAGCAAAGACTAGAGATCAACGAAAGAAATTCAGCCCTAAATTAGAAAACTCAACGTTTGTGTTGCCTCGTGCCAGACCAGGATGAATCTGAATATCTCGCATCGTAAGTATCTCTTCGACAAGTTCTGAATTTACTGTTAATGAACTTGTCAAAAAAAATATATGCTGACTCAGCTTGGTGTGTACATATTCTCATAGATTTGTATGTGTTTGGTTGATTTTAACTTGCGAACTCCACTTTGTATCTGCCGTCTTCATCAGTAGCTCTTTTCACAACAGCCACTTCCAGGTCACCTGTCGAAGATAATGGTCTTCCAAGAATATGGATCATCTTTCATGGATTGGCGAACGTCTTTACAACGATGAATAATCTCCGAATTGTAGGATAATACAACAACTTGCATCCCAGGTCGGCCTTGATTTCAATCTGAGAATACCTTAAGAGCCCGGTTTTACAGTATGCTTTTGGACAGTAACAGAATTGTTCTCCTTCTCCGATATTTTTACGTCACTATTATTTACCTATGTTACTTCACACGCATATATTCGTAGGCGTCCAGCGCGCTGTATATGCAACTTCATATGATTTTATAAAGTGTCCCTTTGTGTGTGAGTGTATAACCTGCGGACCTGGGTTCGAATCTCCGTAGAGTACGAATTAAAAATTCTCTAACCTGTATGATAGTATTATTTGTATTAAAATATTAATTCTGCCTACTATTATCAAGCACCAGGGATAGCACTTTCCGTTCTGTTTGGTGTATATTTATAATTCTCTCTCTCTCTCTCTCTCTCTCTCTCTCTCTCTCTCTCTCTCTCTCTCTCTCTATATATATATATATATATATATATATATATATATATATATATATATATATACGTACGTGTGTAAAATTACAAAACAGAGACAAGACAAACAGTACATTCAAAGAAAACGTTGACTGTACAAAACTTTACATGGTTATGGATCAAATGAAAATACATTATTTTAAAAATTTTGAATACCGAGTCTTACTGGTTTGAGCTCAGATGATACAATGTAATCTGGTTGGTTTTGAACTACAATGTGGGAACAACCTAGCGGAGGCAACACAAAGAGTTAACAAACAAGCCGCAATGACCTATTAAAATATAGAGAAAAGGAAAAGAGAAAAGGAAAAGGTTGATAGGATACCATTTATCCTGACCTACCATCCAGACAACCCCAAATCATCCAGAAACACTGGTCCATCGTGGAATCGTGTGACAATAGTGTCCGCCGCAGACCGAAAAACCCCAAAGACATCCTCGTCAAGCCAAGACCACACTGGCACATCTGACCCCCGTGGTGACAAAAGATGCAAAAGCATGTCAACATTAGAGACCAACACATTCACTAACACAGTGACGAGCGAAATATTGAACATACATGGTCTAGACAAAACATGCAAAACAGAGAACGTTATTTTTCTGATCACGTACAAGATCTGCTGCATTCACTATTTCGAAAATCCGAAAAACTACACCAAACGGATCAATCTTCACAGATTTAACTGGATGAGAAGATGTCACACGTTTACCTTTGCAGCCTTCTGGTTAATAAAGCTCAAATGATGCTCCAAAGGCACTTGCAGATATCTACATTGCATCGGTTTGATGGTGGGGGTAGTGTATTGAATAGATGTGAAGGCAGTGGAGACATGCAAAATTATTGATCCTAATTAAACCATCGTGATATAATTATAAGCAGTAACTAACTAGGTCAGACATGAAAAGACACGCACTCACAATGTAGATTATATATATATATATATATATATATATATATATATATATATATATATATATCATCTTTTTCAGTTATTATTGTTTCACCAGTAACCTCTCCTTCACTGCTGCTACATCGCTGTTATTTCAATTCAGTTTTGATAAGTCGGAAAGGTATAAATTAAAGATTTGATTATGCAAACCTCTATCACCTGAAAACATCGGTTTATCGGAACCAACATCATGTCTTTAAAAAAAAAGGCAAAACTGTTGACCTTTTTCGATCACCTGAACTTCCGAAAATCCGAGCCACTGTCTTATCTGCCTATGAGTTTGCAATCTTTATAGTTTATACGAGCTGGAATTTCAACGACATTTATTTACAAAATTCAGTGTCACATATTTTGACATTTTTAATATGACGTTTGAAATTTGAAATAGGCATACCTTTATTTTTCTTGGGGTTTATCTGAATGAATGGAATTTAGCCAATTCTGAATGTGAACTACATGACTTCTATAGTGCTCTAGGCCTGAAATTGTATATGATCGCAGTATTCCCCTCAATCTGGCAATAAATCTTGACAACACTAGAGATAGGAAAGATGGCGAAATAATAAAATAAGAGGAGAATATTGATACCTAACAATCATGTTCCAACTTTAGGATCAGAAGAAGACAATAATTCGAAATGAAAACCTGGTTAAAGATTTATTTACAAATCAGTCTTTCCCGCATTTATGAGCCACATATATTTTTACAGGTAACATTCTAGAGTCTAAGCCATAACGAACTCCCATGCAATGCATATTATCATGAGATCGTAAAAAATGAAAGAAAACACTTTTAGATAGAAATGCATACCTGTATCAATTATATATTCTGAAATAACACATGGTAGTTAACAAAGGAAGTTTTGAATGAGGGCTTCCTAAACATTGTACAGGATACAATTATTAAAAAAATAACAGAAAAAATACGTGGAAGTTTAATGATTCCTAAAATAGTTTCATCGATGGCATAATCGGTTTAATGCAGGGTTTTTTTTATCTTGCTTTCATTGCAAAACGGGAATGTATATAAAAATTGTATCCGAGAATTTCACCGAATTCTTGGCATTCCAACACTACAGGTAGGTTTTGATCATATTCTTTTACATTAAAATAAGACAAAAACGTGTAGGTGGGGAGTTTCCATACGTTTCTCAAGGATTATGCATTGGAGCGTGATAACCAAATTGGCGGAGAGAGAGAGAGAGAGAGAGAGAGAGAGAGAGAGAGAGAGAGAGAGAGTAATTAAATCAGACTATCTATCTATCTATCTATCTATCTATCTATCTATCTATCTGTCTGTCTGTCTGTCTATCTATCTATCTATCTATCTATCTATCTATCTATCTACTCAATTCCAGATAACTACATATTCCAGGTATGACAGTAAATCCTGGGTGTGGTGTATTAAACGATAGATTAACAGTTAACATCCTTTTATCATTAAACTCGAATTTTTTTTTCCAACGAGACTTTAAATTAAAAAATATAGCAGTAGTGTGGTTTACAAAACACTGACCAAGGATGAGCTTTGACCCACTCAGCAAATCCACCGTATCCTTAATGATATTATGTTGTACAGTGAACCTCATTGTCATAACAATTGGGAATGGGTGATGTTTGTTTTCCAGCCACATTGTATGCTAGTATCAGATTTGATCTACGAGAATTTTTAAGAATTCAAGCATCGACTTTCCTGAAATTAATGGTATATCTTATGATGGTATACTGTGTTTTTCTAGCCCTAAATAAGCATATACTTCAATAAATACTGTCATGCAGATTAGAATGGTATACTGCACTTTTTTTTAGCTATAAATGAGCATTTATTTCGATAAATATTGTCACAAAGAGCATAAGCAAATATAACTAAACCATTCCTTCATTTTTAAAAGGCTCAGAAGAACAGCTTGAAACAATACTATCAGGTGTCGGATTCCCCAGATATACATGTCATATAAAAAGTAGTAACCCATGTAAAACTAATAATAATAACGATAATATTTGCAACAAGAAAATAATGATAATTAAAAGGAAAAAAAGGAGTTATTAATATTTTATTATTTCACCACCACCACCACCATCATCATCATCATATTGTTCATCATATTCATCATCATCATCATCATCATCATCATCATCATCATCTTATTATTATTATTAGTAGTAGTAGTAGTGGTAGTAGTAGTAGTAGTAGTAATAGTAGTAGCAATAGAATGCAACATTAAGCACTATTTTAGTCACCCATATCAATTCAACTAGGTTTTATGCTAAACATGTAAATGTGTTTCAGTATATTTTCTGAAATGTGCTTATAATTATGTAAATGATTTTATCATTTGGCATTTTAGGATTGATCCCGCTGTTACACTCTGCCAGCCATAAACAGAATACGGAATTGAACACCGCTAGTTTATGCCTACGCCTATTGCAGACAGGTACGGGTATAATTATGTCCATGTTTAAATATAGACAAGCCAAGTTTAAAGTACAGTATAATGATCAACACATTTTATGAATGAAGTTAAAAGATAACCCAGTTAGTCTCAAGGGCGTCTTTTCTGCTGAAGACACTTTGAACTCCCAACAGGTTAACAATCTTTACAGGTAATCAAATCACCTTGCGAATGAGATCTTAAATGCTACCGCACCTCTGCTAATGCTTATTTTTCTCTTCCCGCGTCATTTATCTATAGTTTATACGTACTTTTGGTCCATATTTAAACTCTTATAGTCGTCAATCTGATATTGTCAGAAAGTATGATCTTACGTCAAAAATCTATAAAAAGTAATATTTGCAATAATAATAATAATAATAATAATAATTGGAGTACAAAAATCATGTGCGCCAGAGGTCTTGGGGCGCCAAAACCCCTTTGGGTCATCATTGTCGCCCCGGGCGCCTTATACCCATAATACGCCACTAAATAATAATAATAATAATAATAATAATAATAATAATAATAGCAACAATAACAACATAGTTAGTATTGAAGTAAATCCCCCAAAATGGTCCTCACAAAATGTATACAAACTACATACGTATATACAAGAGTTAAAACTCATAATGCCATTTAAAAATCTGATACGAATGACATGTAAAGAAGAGGCATGACAGAGGATGATCTCATTTATAATAAACAATAAAAAAGATGAAAATATGAGCTCACAATAAAATTTGACATCTATTCTCTTGAGAAAAAAAAACAACAATGTATAGGGGCTGTATTGATCAAAAGAGTTTAGAAAATGAAATGTGGAATAATTTATATTCAGGAGGAGCAGTCCGAATACCACAGTGGAAAGTTGTTTATTGTGCATAAATTTATAAAGCATTTATAATAATAATAATAATAATAATAATAAACTTTCTTTAACGAGGATAACACATTTGGTCATGACTGACCCCTCTGCCATGTGGTCTTCAATTTTTGTAATTGGCCATGTTAAAAAAAGATACAAGACCATGCACATAATCAGGTATCGTCGCACACTCATTCATACATATTTAACATGAATGACTATGTGTGACTATAGTGTGAAACATATACACATATGAACAAGATTCTATACACAGATACATACATTTCAGCATAAGTCGTACGTATCATATATATCGAATAAGATCTGGACATGTATTAATGTAATTATAACATTTTCTATTCGGAGCCTTTAACATGTCATTCCAGATAGTCAAAAAAGAATTTCTTTAATGATATTTTAAAAGAAGCAAAGGTATTTGAATTACGTATCCTCAGTGGTAAGGAATTCCATACAGTAGGTGCTGATACAGTAAATGAGCTTTTGTAATGGTTTTCGACCACGGAATCTAGAGATCGTTGTTAGTATTCGATCGGAGATTACGCTCAGTGTTTGATGATCTTAGTTCAGTTAGGTTAGAGATATAATCTGGATAAAGACCGTTTAAGACTTATATGTCATGATTCCTTTAGAATAAAGAATACTTTTTTTGTATAGGTAGCCATTGCAGACGTGAAAACAAAACATTCGAGGGAGTCATAATAGGGAATTTCATTATTATTCGGGCTGCCCTTTTCTGGAGTTTATCGATTCTGGACAGATTATAATTGGATGTGTTTCCCCATATGGTACAGCCGTAAGCTATAAGTGGTAGTATATAACCCGAAAAATAAAGTTCAGGTGCTTACGGACGTAGAAATTTGGAAAGCAATGTTAACAGAGTTATTCTTTTGACTACCATTGTACATAGGTGATCGTTTTAGAGATAATAATATGCATATGATGACACCAAACTGATATATTATTGAGGTCGATTTGAAGTTTATTTTTAATGGAGTCTAGAGATTTACCAGATAAATGCGAAAAGATCTGTGTTAGAGTGCGCTTGATACAAGGCTAAGTCATTGATAAATAGTAGAAAATGTATGGCACAGTTAAGTTTGTTACATATCAAATCATCATGGATAACGGCAATCAGCACCTTCCTGCCTGGCAGAGTTGTCAACACACGTACGTTTTTGTCAGTTATTTCGTCTTTCGCTTTTCCTCGACAACACACTCAAATACTAAGATCTAATATAAAAAAGAGATCAGAAAAAGTTTGGAAATGTTTGAAAATAAAAACGGAGAAGATACTTATTTGGGAGGCCATGATTGGTTGATAATGAGAACTAGAAAATGAGTAAAATTATCTTTTTAAAGCTGATCATATCATTAACTGACACGAGACGGAGAAAAGTTTCTACTGAGAAAATGTCATGTTCTTTTACTAGCTCGGCTTAGGAATCACAGAACTGAAAGGAGCGATTTATGCTTTTGGCTCGGAATGCGTGATGCAGTTTCAATTACATTTATGGTTTCCTCATAAGAGAAGCATACATGCTGCATAGTTTCCTTTTAATATTCTGTGAGATACATGTTTGATTCAGAACATTCACGAATTAACCAATATTTAATTTTTTCCATATTATGGTGTAGGTTTGTTATAGGAATTTAATTAGTACAGTGTGCCACGTATTCCCTAGCTGATGTAGGGTATACGGCTTTGTTACTCATTAAGAGTTCGACCATTTAATTTGCACGTGGGGAAGCGGGAACCTGGGAGTTGGGTGGAGGTGGAGGTGTGGGGAAAAAAAATCAAGCCTCCCAAATGGCTTGAAAATTCTATCCGTAAAGGATCTTGAGATAAAGGAACAAATATCTTGGTTGGAAAGAAAATTCCTGACTTCCTACCCCCACCCCAATATATGCTAGGCACTTAATTACATGGAAAATGGACGCAGTTTCAAGAGTCAGAATTACTCTAGTGTTTTACTCTTACCTGATGGGGCCCCGAGTGGCCGAGTTGTCTAAAGCACTCACCGTTACGAATCACTGCCAGTTCACCTCTGTCTGCGTGGGTTCGAGTCTCGGGTTCGGCCAATGTGGGTATGTGAGAAAGCTTGCCAGAAGCTTCTCGTATGTCGATGTTTCTTTCTGGAGTTTTCCCGGGTTCTACCTCCACCATTTATACTGGCCGCCATGTATAGCCTATCTTGTGCTGGAAAATGGCGTTAAACGCTACAACAACAACTTATACCTGATATGGGAAATAACCTAAAGATAAACAATTCACTTCATTTATTGCATAAACAAGAAAACATATGTGTCTTCTACTGCGCAGAGCGAATAGATGGCAAGGTGTGGCAACCAATACAAAATGTACTGAACCGTAAAGCGTGCTTAGAATCTTAAATTGTTCCCTTATAATATATACTTTTTGTTAGAAATACAGGCTTTTAGTTTCTGACAAATAAAACATATGAAACATTCAGAATAAAAGAAGAATGGACGCATAGGTAGTTGCTGCAGCAATATTTTCATTTCATATGTGTTTTATTTCATGCACTGATTAAAATAAATTTTCATTGGAACTTGTGAACTACTAGTATTTATCCTTCCATCTGTATCCCGACCCAAACCCCGGATCGAAATCCAAATATCGAGCACTGATGAAGAGGAATCTATTAAAGTGTAAATTTTTATTCATTAAGAAATATTTAAGATAAAAAAAAACTTTTTTATTTGATTGTGTGCATATACATCTATTATCGAAGAATTATGCACATTAAATTTAATATTGTTATCAGTTACACTTATGTGAGTCATTTTCCCGCCCTCCCCCCCCATGCCTATGATTTATATGTTATTTTTATCAAAGAATGAGAGCTTTCAGATTGTCTTCCAAACCTAAAATTTGAACGTTGGCTGAAATTATTCGAAATCGCAGATGTCATGGGTCCTTTCAAACTGTATTACCCTAAAACATAGAAACTCTGGCGTTATTTGATATTTATAGTTTCTATAATTTGTTTGACAGGTTGAATAGACCCCCCTCCCCCCCCCCCCGCCATGTTTAGCAAGACTATTTGTATAATGAAACATTATACCTGTAGGAATGTAATAAGCACAATAATAAACTTGTTAAGGTCATGATTCATGATATATTTATGCAGTCTAAACATATTACGTTCGGTCCTAATGATTTTCTCCTTTGATTGCCTATATGGTTATTTGGTCTGAACAGAGCTGCATTGTATGAAACGTTGGCAATACTAAACAACCTGTAAACGCAATTGAATAATGAGAAGCGAAATATCAAAGGTGTAATCAACGGGCATTAAATAAAGAAACGTAATGGGGACAATAGTCAGCGTGTCGTTATTTGCTGGGAGAAATTAATTTATTACAAAATGACAATCATGTAGAATAGAATGATAGATTGCACATTTTTTTTTTTAAATCCAGCATTAAATCTTACATCTACCCATATAAATGCAATACAGACGAGACGGAAGGTACTTAATGTCGAGTTAAAAAGATAAGAGCAGAGAACAGGGGGGAATACAAATATAATTGAAACGATAAGAGCAGAGACTGGGGGGGGGGGAATACAAACAATATATTTGAGCACATGATAATGCTAGTTTTTGGTGTACAAAAGCATGGTAAGCAAGTTATTTGTAAACAAGATAATGATAAACAGGTCAAGGATGAACAAAAATTAATATAAAAAACAGCAGACAATCAGTAAAAGTATTATAACTTACAATTAGGTTGATTTAAGTAATTTATCAACCAAGCCAAAACATTTTTACTAAGACAGCTTAGTCATCTCTGCTTTTATTGTCCAGACGTTTGGCATAATCCAAAGCTTCACTGAGCTTACAGGTCACTGGTAATTGTGTTTCCTTAAGCTGGATATTTACTATATATTTTTAATGGACGTTTTAGCATCTCTTCAAAATCAACAGCTAAATTTTATGTACCAGAAACGTTTGTCTGATCTTGTCTTTATTCATCAACATCTTCGTCATCTTACGCAGGTTTCTCAAATTTAACATCTCTTACATCTGCCATTTTACACTATTTAAATGGACCAAAAAACGACTTGAAAGAGAATAACGTTTCACAGAAGATATAAACATTAATAATTTTTGTTTTCTGAAATTAGAGAATGCCAACGAGAATTCATAATTAGTCTAACCAAAGGAACATACAATAGATTAATAGCAAAAATTTGAACAGATCTGAAAATAAAAAAAAAACAAAAACAAAACAACAAAAGAAAAAAGATGAGTGAAAAGCAAACTGGTCAACTCTTTGTTCATACAAGATCTGCCATAATTTCTCAGTTTTTATCAGATAGAATCAGCTTTTTATATATTTCTGATAAAAAGAACAGCAAAATTCTTTACCACCAATACTGTAATTATACAATTGCTATTTCGAAATGTTGACAAATTAAAAAGAGAGAAAATCTCAAATGAAAGAAACGACATTATTAACGCTATTTAACATTCATTAATAATCTCAGCTCTTACTGATGGCTATACTAGGTTTCTGAAGATGTTGAATAGGTCTGCCAACAAGCATGAATGCTGAAGTTCACAATAGGTCTGCCAACAAGCTTGAATGCCGAAGAAGTACTAAAGTTTATTATTTCAATTCACTCATTACAAACTATTCTTGCCTGACAAAACTATTTAGTCTTAAATGGGCCCTAATGGACAGAAAGAAAATTACTTATCGCTTTTTAAATGTAACCCTAAAAACAGTGCAATGTGAAAAGTGGCGAAAAGCGAGAAAAAATAAGCGAAATAAAGTTTGTCGCTCTTACTCTTCCTACAAGCACCCACTAGGCTATATGTACTGTGTAGAGGTGTGCGGTATTACTGGTATACCGGTTTCCCGAGGTATTTTTTTCTGGTGGTAACTTAATACGGTACTTTTGCACTGTACCGGTCCGTAAGTAGTTTCCATCAGTACGTAATGTACGGAAATGCCCGAGGAATATTGTTACGACTTTAATGGTAATAACAGTGTGTTTTCATTATCATGACAAAATCGTTTCAAAAATTATCCTTCTCTTTATAAAACGGTTCTATTCGTCACAAATTAATGGTGAATATTACAAATATAATTATATTTATGATGCTTTAATCATATATTTAATATGTGTTACGTATGTCAATACGGTGGCCAAATGGAAGGTTGTGAAACATATTCGGGCCAAATAAAACGTTCAGAAAAAAATTCGGATTTAAAGAACACCCCCACCCCACCCCGAAAAAACACACATGTCATGTTTTAATTATTTAATAACGTATGTGAATGTGTTAAGTACATGTATTCCTTTGTAAGGATGATATTCATCCAATGAATTTCAGGAGCGCACATGCTTTCTGTCTGAAATGTACGTAATTTCTACAAGTAAATATTTTCTCGTTTGTTGAGTAAGTGTGTTCTATGCTTGCTAGCCCTCTCTGATAAATATCTTGCATGGGTGCTGGCATCCCACTCAAAATTTCCTTGCCTATTATATCAATAGCGTAGGTAGAAAATTGTAGACTTCAATATCAATTCTGTTGTGTGTATTTTAGAAAGCTTGCCAGTGGCTCTTCCCAAAGTCTTCTTCCACGAAGTATTCTGGACGCCATGCATATATAGCTTCTTGTACTGAAAATGGCGTTAAACCCATTAAAACAAACCCAACCATGCTCAAAGAAGGCAAGATAAAGTTAGTATATAATTGATGTATATTCTAGCCGATTAGTACATCGCATAGAAATTTATCGGCTACAGAGCACTCACTTTGACCGAGACTGTCCCGAAGTATTCTAGAAATTTGGTCACATAAATTCCGTATTTTCCTCACAGGATACATATGATCTTACATTTGAGCTCATTTAAGATTATGCTTATAAACTATAGCTCGCCGAGTGAAAGATTGCAAATATTCCACAAATTTCATGAACTTGACTTTAATCGAGCACATATTAAGATCGTCGATTTATTACAGTCACATGATGAAAATTGGTATTTAATCTAGCAAAATTAAAGCAATCACACGAAAATCCAATAATTACACATTATTACAGATATCATAAAGTTTAAATTATAAGAACATATCTGGGAGCACTCATAACCTAAATGGCATGCAAACTGGAAACAATGAAACAACTGACGCGTTGACCACCCAGAACCAAAAATAGTGTCATTAAATATATATAGTCATAAAATAGGAACTACAGAGAAAATACTATTTGCTTGTGAAAACCTAAAACAAACAAACAAACAAACCAAAACACAACGAACGATTGTAATCAATATAGCATCATGAAATATTATTGTATACAGAAGATAATAGGAAAAAGATAAGAAATACCGGAAATATATTATCAGCCTGAGTCAATGTTGGAAGCAATTTGTTTACAAATATTAAATTTTTTACGTTAAAGATTTGGCTGCACACATTACTGAGAGATATTGGTGTTGATTATAGTGATTGCGTTTCTTTTCAAAGATGGTTTTTCCTTCATCTCACCTGTGTGAGATTGATACGATGACTGTCTCATAATATGTTTATTTGTATACATTGCACGTACTTTAGACGAACAACTTGCATAACGTATACATTCAGTGTCTGTAGGATTGTCCATGCACATTGCAGTCCATAACGGAACCAGTAGTGCACATGCCCACACTTTCTAATTTCTCTTGTTGTTTATCCATCGTCATTATTTAGTTTATGTCTAGCAACATATTCTAAGTCATAAAGGTGCATGGCAAAGTTAGATTAAGAAACGACCCGTCATGGTGCTTGACTGGTTATCGTGACTATTTAGAATCAGCATGGAGCCGACCATAACAACAGATAACAGCTTAGCTAATGTTACAATGTTTAAATGTATCATTGTACTGAAGTGAAAATAGTGGTTTCCCCCGTCACTTCCTCGCTGTTTAATGACCAGTGAAGTCTTTAGATATAAGAAAGTTTGTCTTTTGAAATTGTTGTCAACTACTTTTACAATGGGCCATATCTGTTTAGAAATATTATCTAAAGCAAAAATTATTTTGGAAACATGTAGTCAATTACTTTGCCAAATAATTTAGAATACGCATTGTGAAAAGCAGGGTCGCATATTTTTTAAAATTAAAAAATCTAATCAAACGTTACAGAGTTAGAAAAAGAAAACCCCAGACAAATCTTAGTCTTACATTTAAAAACAATAGAAAAAAACCCACAAGACAACAACTATAACAAATTCCTTGAAATCATCAAATATTCTTGGCATAGGCATGTACGTATGGACATATTTTGTCTGACTCCTTCCGTTTCACATTGTTCTTATTCTCTTTATTTAAGCAGCGAGAAATGCCATTTCAGTTCCGACTTAGTAGCTCCTTTTTTCAGCAGCGAGAAATGCCATTTCAGTTCAGACTTAGTAGCTCTTTATTTCAGCAACGAGAAATAACATTTCAGTTCCGACTAAGGACCTCTCTGTTTCAGCAACGAGAAATGTCAATTCAGATGACACAACAGATTTCTCTGAAGTATATACCAATATACATGCTTTCAACCTGCGTTTTCTTCAGTGTCATAACAATGTTTGAAAAATGAATCCATATTTGTCCGTCTAAAGACCTTATCTGTTGCAGTTGTTACGACTCTATGGTCTTAAAATAAAAAATGAAAAAACAGAAAGGAGCGAAAAATAACACGTTTTGTAAAATTCAACAAATAATTTATTTCCCTAGAATACAGGGTGAACATTTAAAAAAAAAGAACTAATAGTATTGTGAATTAAATCCCAAATAGTCATAACAGGTCTATCGCAAGTCCAAATGTATACAATTCCAACTGAATTCCGATGGCTTTCCAAATAAATTCCAATATTGAATGTGTTGATATGTCTGTAGTCACGAAGGTGTTAATATGCCAATGGCATGGAATGTGGTGATGTGCTAACAGTCTTTTGATATATCACAATAATATAATCCAAAATGTCCTTGACTAAATTCGTTATAATTCCAAATTAATGTTTTAGTCCAAGAATATTATTGAGCATTTTGTAATTCTATTGAAAATTAATTTGAATAAATAAATCCACCCAAATTAAAATCTGAACACAACAATAAAATTAATTCCGCTTCAAATATTAAGGAAGGAATGAATAATCCTTAAGTAAACAAGTTTGCATACCGGTCCACTTGACCTAGGTCGCAGTTACCATTTTTCTGGAAATACTCTATCAACTTAATGGAAAATTTCTTTTCTGGAACATTCTAAGGTCAGAATCAAGACTGTATCTTTGACTCAAACTGAAGTAAACATGTTTACAATTAATAATACTCTAAATATTTAATCTATAATCATACAGAAATATTAGCTATGTATTATGTCAGGAGAAAATAAATGTCACTGGTCAAGTAGGCCATTCACTTGATTTTGGACTAAGGTCAACTACAAAATACATACATACATACATAACATATAACCATTGAAAAGAAGCTTCAAACAATCCGAATGAAATATACAAAACACAGTTTAAAATCTTGTTTTTATTGTTAGCATTTGTCCTTCAAATTTCTGAACACCAAAAGCCCTGATTATATACAGTCATGATTTTGATGAAATTGCAAATTCAAATATGAACACTTGCAAACAAATATATAAGCAAATATATAAGCATCAATAAATAACTTAAAAAAGACAATCCCAGTGTGTGAAAACTTTGCATGGCATAATTTTGTTTCTTATCGACAAGATTGGACAATCACAAACAGTTTCACAGAGAGCTTGGTGTATCGATTGCTAAATGCGTATAGCCCACAACTAAAAACGCAACATTTACTTTCTAAGATTTTTTTTAAACCAAAAGTGTAATGACCTAATATAATGCTAATATGATGTTATTTATAACGTTAGTTATCCACAAAACGAAAACTCTGTCGGTGTGTGTGTGTGTGTGTGTGTGTGATTTAGGAAAATATGTATATTTGCCATTTAAAATTAGTAAACAAGCTACGGCATCGGATCCCATCCTCAACTAGACGTTTCAGTAGTAATTTATGCGAAATAATGTGTCAGCGTAACAACACACGTTTGTCCACAGACAAAATTGCCATGGTAACTTAAATGGTGATATATGGTGGCTCTGGTCTCACAGGACATGAAACATCAAGGATTGATACCTAAATTCTACATATAAACAGTATTAAAAAGAAGACTAAAATTATTACATAACCTAACCAATCAATGAAATTCAATTTGTTAAAAACTCAGACAAGCAATGTAAAACTCGTATCATGTGTTGTTTGGTGTAGAAAATAGCATTTTGTCCACATTTTAGGATATTGGATGGCGATAGGAAAGGGTAACTGTATAATGAGGGATTTATATAGTATATCGTATGGGCCATTTGCTGGCGATAATAGAGGATGGAAGTTAAACGCGTGGAAAGATGTTTGGCGTGACTTCGTGCATTTGCAAGTCATAAATACAGACGAACAGAGAGGCACATTGTCGTAAGTTTATATGCTAATAAGAAGATATTCTCCTATAAGCCAAAATCATATAGTATACTCAGTCTATGAGAGATCAATTTAACTGCCATTGTGGAAAGGTTAATTGAAATCTGATTTTCAAAAGGAGTTTAAATTTCGTACAAACTGGGACTTCTTTAAAATTATCCGATGAAATATACTAGAAATTAATTTAAACCAAATATCAATATTTTTAGATATAACTGGGATTGTAGATATAACTGGAATATAAGAAAAAGCCCTAATTAATTTGAAAACATACTTACCTGCGACAAATATCTGAAATATTCTGGAAAATGGATACAAGTACGGTTGCACTCGATCATTCAATTCAGCAGTTGTTTACTTTTAATGCCAGTCTTAAACTCCGTATTTTTTAGAATCAAGACTTGTCATTTAACTCGAAAATTATAAAATACTGAGTTTACTTTATTTAAGAAAAATAAGTTTATAACGAATCATTTGGGGCCCCTAAATGATGGCATCATATTAAAAAATCCATACAACAATTTTTCGGTTTTGAGGAACGTTTTAATCGATAGCTTCTTGCGCCGCAGAACTCTTGCTGAGGAATCGGGCCCTAGAAATTGCTGGTAAGTTCTCAACTTGTCCTAAATTCTATTATTTATTTATTTAATAGGCAAACAGATAGGTCTCACTCCGTTTAAGTTTTTTGAAAACAAATAATCAGATCTACATAGAATATTATCTTTATTAACTTCCGTATGAGGGTGTTAGATAACATAAATGCTTGTGATTTGTGATTTGGATTTTTAACGTAGCTTTTAACAATTTTTCAGTCATATCGCTACGATGTCTGCAGTGTGGCAGTTTATAGTGATGTCTAGCACTGGGGCATCATGCCGCAGACATGTAGCATCATGTCCCATCCAGTCACATCATCCTGACACCAGGCCGACCAGTCCTAACACTAACCTCTTAATGCTGAGCGCCAAGCGAGGCAGCTGTTAGTACCATTTTTGTAAGTCTTTGGTATGACTCGGCCGGGGATCGAACCCACGACCTCCCGCATCCGAAAATATTAAAGCAACCTGATGACGTAACTCACATTTTTGACGATTCATGAATAAAATTTACAAACACATTTTGAAAATAAGGAAAATACCATTACGTAGTTACAGAATACTCATGAGATTTTAGGTCACTAACTGCAGTGATGTAACGTGAGCCAGCGTCAAAATACCCTTTACTGTATACGAAGATAAAATCCACCTACATAAAAAATAATCTCTAACATTATTCCAAGAAATTATTGAATCATTCATGAACATGTGCCACACATTTGGTGGGTGTGTGTGTACTCATTCTATATAATTTTGGAAGCGCAATTTTGTTTTGGGCGACGTAAGTCTGTATTTACTTAACATCTATGTAAAATCACTCCACTCACTTCAGTCGAAACGTTACAATTTATCCTCCTTCATACTAAGAAAAAAAAGAAAATTTAAGAATCATGGGTCAAAACTAATACAAATTCCCCATGGATTGTATTATCCGGAACCAGAAGGTAACATTATCTCAAAGTCATTTAAATCAAGTACCCGTGCATAAAATGAAAACTCACCTTTTCTTGAAATCCAATACTTATTTCAAAATGGAAAGGTAAAATTACTAAAAGGTGTTATTGTTCTCTTTTCTTAATACAGTTTGTCTGCACTGAGCGATGTTGCTCTAAAGGTGTTTCTAAGAATTCTGTAAGTAGCATTTCAGTCAAGTATTGCATAACTTGACTTGAAATAGCTGAAGCGGTTACAAATGTCTCAATTCCAGCACAAGTGCAGGGAACTGTATTGTCCCTGACTGGATGATCCTCACTTTACTCTTGTCACAACCTAGTTGCCATATCATGTTGTAAAGCAAAGACTGTTAATAAGTCAATAAAGTCTGATTAACTCCTGTACAAGGTCATGTTCTGTTGGCCTTTAGATTCGCCAATCGAATTGTAAAGGGGCAAAATATCATTCGGAACATATAATTTCTGACGATACTCTCCCAAACACAAAAAGCAACATTTTATTTGATATATTACAAAATCAGTGGTTTGTTGCTCCAAATGTCCCCGAAATATGAACATTCATCGGTGCCTGTTTGATCCACTTAATATTATAAGTCAGGGGTCTCAAACACGCAAGCCGTATCCTGTGGCCCGCAAAATGATTGGCGTCACAAGGTGTCATGAGAGATAACAAAGGTGGTGCGGCCCTTGGGCCATCGAAAATGCCCTCATACGGCCCTCGGGGTGGTTTGAGTTTCGAGACCCCTGTTATAAGTAGTTCTTTTAATCAGATTGATAATAAAACATGACAGAGTTAACTATATTTATTTTGATACAGTCTACTTGTTCATGGTTCAACAGGCTTTCCTTTCCTTCCTTGGTACAGTTTTCTTTGGTTGTTCACTTTCCTATACGTCACATTTCATCATCATAACCATTTGAAGAACTTACAAAAGCTTGCTGAAACTTTACCGCATAAATCTATCAAAATAAATATAGTTAACTCTGTCATGTTTTATTATCAATCTGATTAAAAGAACTACTTATAACAGGGGTCTCGAAACTCAAACCACCCCGAGGGCCGTATGAGGGCATTTTCGATGGCCCAAGGGCCGCACCACCTTTGTTATCTCTCATGACACCTTGTGACGCCAATCATTTTGCGGGCCACAGGATACGGCTTGCGTGTTTGAGACCCC